>QLTV01002422.1:37480-78163 GCA_003457575.1 Thermophis baileyi | reverse complement strand
TAGATAGAATATATAGGCAGAGGATTATTTTCTTAATGTGAACATTGTAAATTTCCCATGTTTTTAATATATTTCATTTGAAGGCTATTCAAGTCTTAATGGGAAGGAACAGGTTTAAGCTCAGTGCTACCAAGATTGGTTATCTCTCAGTGGCTTATCTGAAAGATGGCATGAGATAGCAATAATTAATCTCTGTTTTCAGGCTGGAAGTTGTTCTCCAAAACACCTTAGGGTAGGACAAGAAGCAATGGGTGGAAACTAATCAAGGAGAGAAGCAACTTAGAATTAAGAAGAAATTTCCTGACGGTTAGAACAATTAATCAATGGAACAACTTGCCTCCAGAAGTTGTGGGTGCTCCAGCACTGGACGTTTTTAAGATGATGTTGGATAATCATTTGTCTGAAGTGGTGTAGGGTTTCCTGCCTAAGCAGGGGGTTGGACTAGAAGACCTCCAAGGTCCCTTCCAACTCTGTTATTTCTATTTCTATTTCTAATGATTAGAGGGGACATACAAATAATAAATCAGAAGTGTGACTTGTAAAGCCTTCTTTCTTTGTATATACAAAAGCAATATATGGAACCAAGGAAACACTGAGAAGAGACAAACAGGAACTGCTCAAGTTTTCCCAGGAAGGAGGCAAAAAGACACTGATAATAAATCAATTTGTGAGACACTATTTGATGGCACTAAAAATTAAGCTTTTTAAAAATGAAAAGATTTATAAAGTGAATCTGTTTAATAAATATATTAAAATATATACTGCATGTGATGCTTTCTGGTAGGTATTATAGGATGTATTTTGAACCAGGATGGTATGATTAGACTTTTACTGATCAGGATTCAATATTTTTTTTTATAATTTGACTACTGATAAGGAATGAGATATAAGAAGAAGAGTTTTGTTTTTTAAATTGAAGTACTAGAGAAGATGTTAAAGTAACCAATTTTTTATACTTGTCTAGATGGAGTAGCAGTCATCTTTTATCTTCTCACTTTTCTGTCTTTTTTCTTTTTTCACTTTTTTCTTTTTCTTGCTTTTTATATTCTTCTAATTTGTATTAGATTTTTATATCTTTGCATTTGTAAATTAGTTTTTTTCTTTGTATTTGTAAACTTTAATAAAATTATTTTTAAAATAAGTTAATAACAGTATAAAATCTCCACTGAGTCTATCCTTTATAGCTTTTTCAACAATGAAATAATAGATGAATTGGGATCCTTGTCTATCAAAGAGTCCATTTCTCTAATTCTTTGAAATAAAGTACCACTGATTTCGGCTTCCGAGTTCCCTGTGAAAATCAATATATTGCGCCATTTGTTCTGACATATCACCTTGCCTTCCATTTATTCTGAACCACAACACCCTAAGGAGATTCAATTACATGATCTTTATATTCCTCATGCAATGAAAAATTAATTCAGACTTACCCAGGAATGAGAAGTACTACATGAATAAGAAGAGTACAATGGATTCTAAACAAAGCAGCAAGGTAAAAATACATGAATTGTGGAATAAAAGAAGGATTACTTGGGACTATCCAAAGATATTCAATTTTATCTAGGATGTAACCTGATAAAAGATAATAATTTGAAAACATATGAATGTATGTGTATCTATGTGTGTAATATGTACAGTATGTATACACATACTGTACACACACACACACGTACACACAGTGTGTATGTTGTGTTGTGTGTGTATATCAGTATCACCAGGTCTTAGTTAAGCACAAAGAAAATATATCAGATTTGCATCAGGCTTTATATTTAGTGAGGGGTCCTTGGTGCTCTCTGAGCTTGCTTGTTTTCTTGAAGACATTTCATTACCCTAACTAGGTAACATCATCAGTGCTAATAAGGAGTGTAAGGAGTGCACTGATAATGTTACCTAATAATGAAACGTCTGCAAGAAAACAAGCAAGCTCAGAAATCACTAAGGACCCCTCATTTCAACCCTGGGCTACAAATATTCTCCTTTATTTATATTTAGTAAATTGAATAATCTAAATCAGTCATTTGATTGATATATTTGGCTCTATGATGATGATCAGATGATGAAATCTATGATGAACTCCCTTTTTTGGCCCCTGGTAATAGACACAGGCCTTTCGTCAGAGTTGCAGATGTTACATCTACTGCATTTCCATTGCTCCTTGTGGGGGGAGAGCAAGGGGGAACCATACGAAGCTCAGTATTCTTTCATTCTGTTCCCAGGTTTTTTTTTTAATGTAAAAGGTAAAACACAACAATGTAGAAAATATCAGTTATGGCAAAAAGATTTAATTGCTAACAGTTAAAATGGAGACAGACTAGCAAACCACTGGTGATTTGCCATCTGGTATAACATAAATGGATAAATAAATTCAAAACAGTAATGTCACTCTTGGCTTAATAGATCATATGAACCTGCACATTATTCGCAGTGTTTTTATTTTTAATTGAAGAGTCTTGACTATTCAGACCTAGGCTGTTACTAGTCAAAGACCTAATAGCCCAATATACAGCAATGAAAAATAGAGAGCAAATAAAAGATAAAACAAAAAACAAAATTAATCAAAAATGAGTAAAATATGGTATAATAAATATCCAAACATTGGATATATTTTCCAAATTAGCAGTTTCATAATTAGCCTGAAAAGCCCTTTATATGGCAGTTAAGAACAAGGATATTTTCCTCATCTAGTAAGGTCAATAAATTAACTAACAAGGGTATTATTAAATTAGAACATCACACTTGGTACTTTAGCCAAAGCAGTACAATATGAAATGACTCAGTCACACCTTCCAAGTAGAAGTGCAAGCAATATTACAGAAGGATATTATCATACCTCTCTTGTAAAACAATAGATAACATTAAATCTAGCCACTCGCCACTCTCCTCTCTCTCTCTCTCTCTCTCTCTCTCTCTCTCTCTCTCTCTCTCTCTCCTCCCTCCCTCCCTCCCTCCCTCCCTTCCTCTCTCTCTCCAATTAATTTTACTAAAGGGCCACATGGGAAATGGACTCTTGTGGAAGGCTGAACCAATAGCTCCCAGCTGTGCTTTGACCAAGGCGGTGAATGGTAGTTGAGCCCAGGTCCCATCACATGATGACTGCCACCATTGCCTTCTCGGGCTGTGCCAAGCAAGGAATGAGCGCTGCACAGGTGCAGAAAAGCACTTTCTCTCCTCACCCTTCCACAGCTGCCAGTCAGCTGAAGGAGTACATAGTGACTGTGCAGAACCTAACCTGACTTGGCTTCTTTTCCCACCCCTGCAGTGTGCTTATTTACATTTGATTTCTAATTTCAAACTGACCTCAAATGGGCCGGACAGTTTCAGCCAAAGGGCCCAATATGGCCTGGGGGCCATAAAATGCCCACATCTGTTCTAAAGCTCCTAAAGGGACAAAGAGTGGGCTAAAGCCACAATAACATATGATCTATAATGAGTCCATTCTTTCTCCCAGGAACAGACAGAGACAAAAAGGAACTAAGGTATCCAAATAATCCTCTTAACAAACTATGTAATACTATAATTGGTAAATTCTCATTTGGTGCAGAAAACAGTATTTGATATACAAAAGGAGCATGGAGCATAACAAATGTAATTTGAGTTGCTTCTTAAACCTTAAATCTAAACCCAGAGAGCCCTGCACTAGTGAATAACAGGCTCAACTCAACACCTTTGTGGTATCACTCAGTTCTCACTAAGTCAGAAGCAGTTTAAAACAACAGGTCTATTAGCAACACAAGGAACAGGTGGGAACTAGCCCTTCCATTCTCCAGAGCAGGGGTGTCAAACTCACGTCACGGGATCGTCTGACTGAGCCGAGGTGGTGCAGTGGTTAGAGTGCAGCACTGCAGGCTACTTCAGCTGACTGCTAGCTGCAGTTCGGCGGTTCAAATCTCACCGGCTCAAGGTTGACTCAGCCTTCCATCCTTCTGAGGTGGGTAAAATGAGGACCCAGATTGTTGGGGGCAATATGCTAACTCTGTAAACCGCTTAGAGAGGGCTGTAAAGCACTATGAAGCGGTATATAAGTCTAACTGCTATTGCTATTGCTATGTATCGGGACTTTTCCCCCCTTCGCTAAACTGGGTGTGGGCATGGCCAGTGTGTGATGCATCCGGCCCGTGGGCTGGGAGTTTGACAGCCCTGTTCTAGAGAATGCCTAATCCCCACTGCACTATGCAGAAAGGAGAAAAAATATAGGAATTTAAACAAACTATCCATAGAATTAGGGCTTGCTTTTGACATAGGTCACTGAAGTTCTTTCACAATAATTCTTCATTAACTTTTTTTTTTTTAAAAATAAATCTACTTATCTATGTTCTCAATGCCTGTTTGTGCCTGCTTCCAGTTTTAGTATTGTTGAAGGAAACCTGATAGGAATTCCAATGACTATGACTCCCACTTTTATGGTAGGAAAAAACAAACCCCAAGCTTCTAGAACTAAACCATTGTGACTGGCCTCTTTGTAGCACTGATGACCAATGATCAGATTGCTTACTCTTTCCTCCAATAGCAGAACAATGTGGCATAGCATCAAAAAAAATCAAGTGATAGAATAACCAAATCAACTGGACAAATCAGTTCTTTAATTGCCAAAGGCTTCTATGACTATGCTAATATGATCCTTGATTCTAGCTTGATAAGTATGGTAGAAGTCTCTAGATATTAGGATTCAGTATGATCATTTCTGGGAATTGTACATCTTTTTGAGACTGGGAGAGTTTCCCAGAGACTGTTCCTGAATAAGATTTATAACTGTCTCTTAAAAACAGGAGCTGCAAAATGGGCAACTCCTTCCTGGAATATAGCAGTCTTCTAGACAATTATACTAATTTCCTGGCCAGCTTGACAACTGCACTTAATCACAGAAAAACACTCAACCATTACACCTAGCAACTGTGACAAGGTAAACGTTGTGTGAAATCAACTGTGTCTGAGTTTCAACTTGCTCAGGATGTGAAATCACCTGATGTCAATCAACCATTTTAAAGAGAACCTATCTGATGAATTTCAGGATAAGTTAATTTGACAGGACACTCCAGGCACCTTGGAAACTTAATCCAGTGCTGCATGACTATAGACAAGAAGGCTCAAAGAACATGTCTGGCATGCAGAATATAGAGGCTGTTGCTTTTTCATAGAAGCTTGAAGTTTTTGTTTCGTGTGACCTTCACTCCCATTTCTATCCTGCAATCTGATATCTCTATTCCTGCCCCAGTTCCATCATTGGCTTGATCTTTAAGGCTCTAAGCTTGAACATACATTCCTTACATCGCTGAACAACTCTGCAAATAGAGGCAGCAGTGTCGTAGCTTGGTTAGTTGACCTACAGAGAGGCAGACACTCCAATTCATCTATTTGTGTGGGAGAAATAGATGCAAAAATTTAAACATTAGATTCATTATAAATAGGGTTTGCATTTGACGTACTGTACAGCAGTCATTGGAATAGTTTCATAATGGTTTTATTTTCTTTCACAATAAATGTGCTTATCAGAGTGTTACATCTTTGAATGCCTGCTTCTGCTGCCAATTGCAATGTTGTCAAGAGAAGCCTAACATTAGCTTTAAATAATTTTATTACTGCAGGAACAAAATTATTGCCTCTGCAGGTAGCAAATTATACTATAGCATTAGAGGTTTTATAGGGTTGAATATGTGTTTTACATATTACTTCAATTCTGCATATTATTAAAAATTTACTTCTAAGTACCTAAAAGTCCTTGACTTGTTCAAATGTAAATATCATTTAGCTTTCCAAAGGTAGTTATAATTAACATGTTTCTTAGTAAACTAAACCACTTTTTAAAAACATAATTTAGCCATTTAAAAAAAAATGCAGGCTACATTTTACATTAGCTTGAGTCAAAGCTAAAATAACCATCATCTGCAATTCAGACATTTATTAAAATTGCCACTCTCCACCATGCTTCCTGATCTCAGAGAACCATCATACTCTCAGTCTAACATGTTTCCTCAGACTTTCTGGGTGGACAACATGAAATGGGAAATTTTATGACTGGCATCTTCAGTTCTTTTTCAGTTCTTCTGAATTTGCATTTACAAGGATTTTGTTCTGATGTTTTGAGAGGTGTACTAATATCTGAATTTCTAAAATAATGAGCAAACAAATCAAAATTTGAAATGAATTAAGATGATTTTGGATTAAACATCTGATTTTGTTTAATCTAAAAAAAATCTAAAATTTAGGCATGGTAAGCACTTAACAAGACCACTAAGTAATTTCATAGTTGTGGGTTTGATTGGGAAACTGGGGAGAAAATAATCCCAAAAGAAGCTAAATAATGTCTGTATTATTGTGTGAGAGCTGCAACTGACAAGGTGAGAACAAAAAGGCACACATTAGACCAGTTCATTAGGTAAACACAGTGCATATTTCAGCATGGAAAAAGAGTAGAGAAAATTCCCTTATCATGAGACAGTGGGAAAGGAAATCTAGGGTCAGAGAGAAGGCTTAAAAAAGTCAAGATGGCAGATGCATCAAAATATTTGTTTTATATCTGAAGGTTGCATTAATCATTCAATTGTGTTCACCATCTTGACATTTTGAACCTTCCCCAAGACACCCTATTTGTGTTTGTCTTATATCTGTCTGTCCGTCCGTCCGTCCGTCTGTCCGTCCATCCATCCATCCATCCATCCATCCATCCATCCATCCATCCATCCATCCATCCATCCATCCATCCATCCATCCATCCATCCTATTGGAGGAATCATGATCTAACAATTTCTAAATCTAATTACAAGGACATTTCTGTGTACAGTAGTTACCAGGAATTAAATTCTTATGGAATGTATCTTTAGTTTTACTTTTTATAACGGTATCAACAATGCATTACAACAAAACTGATAACACAATAATGTTGCTTAGTATACAAAAACCCTGAAAAAATATATATGAATGCTTCATGAAAGTGAAGGCTAGGTATGGGTGACCATACTCAACTATTGATCCCCCCCCCACTTTTTTCCTTTTGCCCCATTAACAATGGGTAATGATTTTCAATCTACATGGAAACAGGCAATGGCAACTAAAATCCCATTCCTGGGCTACTCCCCAGATCTTCTACTCATCATGTATGTATGTATGTATGTATGTATGTATGTATGTATGTATGTATGTATGTATGTATGTATATCTCCTCAACATTTGACTACAAGGCTTGAAAGTTCTCTTCTTGGTCCTTTATTGAAAAAACAACAGAAAAATAACATGCTGACTAACAATACATATCAGCAATACATTGCCAAAAAAACTAGTGCAGACTGCTCTTTCTTGTATTCTTTAATAACTCTAAAACCCACCAATGAACTATTTTGAAAACTTTGGCAGTAACCAAAGTAAAGAGAACTAGTAAATTCTGTCTATTTTGAGTTATAGCAAAGAATATTAGTTAAAATCATCCATGACCTGGAAGAATGAGAATCTCCATAGACTACTAGTTAAAAGTCTAACAATGTCTTAACTTAGATGGTCTTATATAATTTCAGGCTGAGCTGGGTGAACAATAGCTGGAAAAACAAATTACAATCTATAGGGCAAATAAGATTCTTTTAATCAAGCACCATGCCTAAAAAGTCTCCAATTCTTCAAGTATTTCAAATGCTGGGGAAACAGTCAAAATGGATACATGCATTTTTAGCACATAATTATTACTCCAGGGTTATAATAACCAGTTTGAAAGGTGTGTAAATAATTAAATCAATTTCATTTTCCTTTAAGTTCCTATAGTCCAAATAACACATATTTAAGTTGACATAACTACCCAGCAGCGTATTGAGATAAAGTAAATTTGATTCTTAATTTTAAATACGTTTAAAATCAGCTTTCTCAGGACCCACTTGATCCAAAATAATATTATTATGAAAGGCTGAATTACTCAGAAAATAGATTTATGTACTATTTTTAAAGTGCATTTTAAAGTGAAATTATATCCTAATATAAGCTTTCACCAGACATACATACATACATACATACATACATACATACACACACACACACACACACACACACACACACACACACAATTTCTATAGATACGTTGAGACATTAAGTACAGGCGTCAAAACCGATTTCTATATCAATAATGATTCCAATATCAGGATTTCCTTGGCATCAAATAATAGATTTCAAAATAAACTCAAATAAAATCGGAATTCCAGGCTTCCTATTCTACTTGTAATTAAAATTAAATGATAATTGTGGAAGTTCTTTTTTTTTTCCTAATGAGTAGCTGTAATTTAGATAATAAACATCTCAAGGAAAAATCCTGATGTTATTTTATATGGTATACATTTGCTTGAATATTGTGAAAGAATGAGCATACAGTTATTAAAATACTTAACTTAATACTTATTTTCCAGTACACACCAGGGGTGAAATTCAAAAATTTTCCCTACCGGTTCTGTGGGTGTGGCTTGGTGGGCGTGGCAGGGGAAGGATACTGCAAAATCCCCATTCCCTCCCCACTCCTGGGGGAAGGATATTGCAAAATCTCCATTCCCACCCCACTCTGGGGCCAGCCAGAGGTGGTATTTGCAGGTTCTCCGAACTACTCAAAATTTCCACTACCGGTTCTCCACAACCTGTCAGAACCTGCTGAATTTCACCGCTGGTACACACACACACACACACACACACACACTCACTCACTCACTCACTCACTCACTCACTCACTCATAGACACAGGCACCAAGAAACTCCCTTTCTTAGTTCATTCTTCTATAACTTCTTGCATTTGTGTCAGCACTGGGAAAAAATCCAAAGTTTCAGTTGAGAAAGGAATCTTTATTCCAAGATAAAGAAAGGAATTAGGACACAACTTAAACGCTTAGTCCTTATATTTGTCTGAATTACTTTGGCTGAATGGCCTTGGGACTAATTTACTTCAATTTAGAGAGTAATTAGATTGGAGGTCAAATTCATATGTTAATGAAATGAGATTGGGACAAGAAAGTTGTGGTCACTGCGTAGAACATTCTAGAGTAAAAGGTGAAAGATTTATACGATCTAAAGAGAAACCAGGGTATTCTAAAATAGATATAGCAAGAAATTGCAATTAAGGGGGTAGCAATGTAGTTACCATGCCACCATCCCTCTGTTACATGTAGAAGTGAAGTGAAAAGATATGTACCAGAAATTTTGCAGCTAAATGTTATTTCCAATATGTATAACCTATGTTTCATATATTAGTGTTGTAAAGAGCTATATTCTTAATAATCCTTATGGGCAGGCATCAGGCACAGTTTCTTGAAAGCGGAGTAAGGAAGAGTGATAGGGGAGGTGAGAAGAAGAAAAAGAAGGCAATTTTTAGCATCCTCCATTCTCTGCTAAACACTCACTTGAAAATCTTCTGAATAAATGTGATGTTTTACCAAAAAGAAAAATAAATGGATATAAGTGTCACCCCTGTTCCCTTTGCCTGGGTTACAAGAACATTTGCAAGAATTTGCAAATAATCAAATAGCCCAGTCAATCCTGCATGTGCTTTAAAGTAAAATTAACAAGATTGTGTTCATTTCTCTGATCATAGACAAACAAGAATAAATGTGAACAATTGCCTTGAAATGAAATCTGTAAAATCAACCCATCCCTGTGCTTTGAGGATCCATAGCAGAATACTGTATCAATTGAAACCCAAAAGGGTGGAGTGGGGATTTATTTATTATTTACTAAACAAGCTATTGAATATAGTTAGCTACATGAGACCATAGGCATTCAGAGGCAATTCTGGAATCTTGCAAAACCCTTTATGGAAATAGCATAAGACAGAGCTACCAGTTTACAGCCAGTTTGTGTGAGAAGCTGAAATAAAGCAACCAGGTAAATAAGCTCACAAAAACGACTAGCCTCTTAAGATATTAATACTCTGTATCTCCATACTAGCTTTGATAGAGGAAACATTTTCATGTCTATGATAAACATGGAAATATAAGTCATTCACTTATGAGCAGTTCAGTAAAAAGAAATAGCTATCTAACAAGTGAGGAGATTGAGTTAGGGCATTCCATTATTCATGATCATCATGGGAGCAAATCACTCAGACAAAGGAGGAAATATAAAGTCTGTTCTTCCTCCATTAGTCTGCTTCTTCAATGGCATCTACATGGAATTTCACACCATCATTTGTCTGTGGCTGCTAAGTGAATTATTAAACTCAAGACCTATATAACAGCAAAATTGAAATGATGGCAGTATAATGTCTCTTTAAGAGTCAACCATATGTCAATCACATACAAAAATAATATACAAATACAATACATACCAATATATGAATAGAATAGAATAGAATAGAATAGAATAGAATAGAATAGAATAGAATAGAATAGAATAGAATAGAATAGAATAGAATAGAATAGAATAGAATTCTTTATTGGCCAAGTGTGATTGGACACACAAAGAATTTGTCTTTGGTGCATATGCTCTCAGTGTACATAAAGAAAAATAGAATACATTCATCAAGAATCATAAGATACAACACTTAGTGATAGTCATAGGTTACTAATAAGCAATCAAATCATACTAGAAAACAAATAAAACAATATAAATTGTAAAGATACAAGCAACATGGTTACAGTCATAAGTGGGAAGAGATAGGTACTAGGAAGGATGAGAATAATTATTATAGTAATTATAGTAATAGTAATGCAGTTTTAGTAAATAATTTGACAGTGTTGTGGGAATTAGTTGTTCAGCAGAGTGATGGCATTTCAGGAAAAACTGTCCTTGTGTCTAGTTGTTCTGGTGTGCAGTGCTCTATAGCGTCTTTGTGAGGGTAGAAGTTGAAACAATTTATGTCCAGGATGTGAGGGGTCTGTAGATATTTTCACAGCCCTCTTTTTGACTCGTGCAGTATACAGGTCCTCAATGGAAGGCAGATTGGTAGCAATTGTTTTTTCTGCAGTTCTAATTATCCGTTGAAGTCTGTGTCTGTCTTGTTTGGTTGCAGAGCCAAACCAGACAGTTATAGAGGTGCAGATGACAGACTCAGTAATTCCTCTGTAGAACTGAATCAGCAGCTTTTTGGGCAGTTTGAGGTTTCTGAGTTGGCGCAGAAAGAACATTATTTGTTGTGCTTTTTTGATGAAATTAGTTCATTCCTGCATTCTTGCCAAGTATTGAAAGATATCGGCCTGGCCACTTTCCAAGCCTGATAAAGGTCGGTAATTGTGAACTATCTTGAAAGACTGTGGGAGAGGAAAGACTGCTGGAGAGAAATTCACTGTACATTAAATAAAAGAGGTTTTATCGGGGCGAGGAGGCTGCTTCGTGGTGTGGGAAAAGCCTAGGTCAGAACAGGTAGAATAGGAGGGCTCCTCCTAAAATCCGCTCTCATCTTTACAGTTTTAGGCATGTTCAGCTCCAGATTTTTCCTGCTGCACCACAGGGCCATTTGTTCAACCTCCTGTCTATATGCAGACTCATCACTGTCTATGAGACCAATCACTGTTGTATTATCTGCAAACTTCAGTACTTTAAGAGAGGGATCTTTTGAGATGCATATATATGCATTATATATGAATATATTATATTAAAATATATTATATATATTCTCTATTTATATATGTGTATATAAATAGAGATCCTCTAAATTTAAAGAGCAAGAGGAGAGTACAAATGTATTTGTGACCACATTGTTGCCCATAGTTTGTTACACCCCAGCACTTTAGCATGATGGACCTAATGCTCAATTTGACAGTACAAGCCATGATATTAATTCCCTGCCTATCTATGAAAGACACTGAGCAATTTTGAGCTGTTCACTCTCTCTCTGTCTAACATATTTTATAAGATGCATACAGGATACCAAGTGGGATAAATAAATGTATTTACTCTGCAGAATGGAGTATGCAAACATTTATTACAGGTATATGATGCTAGTAATAGCTACTCTTCCATTTAATAGCTTCTTTTGTGCCCTCTATTGGCCCATAATAAGACTTTAGTGCCAAATTTAATTATTGTCCTTCTGATGTTGCATAAACATAGCTCTTACTTGTTATATTATTGTTCAGCAGAGAAATGTTTAAGAGTTCTTTTGAAATATGTGCTACTGATTATATAAAATCCATCAAGTAGGACCGCCCCCCCAAGATTTTAAATATTTCAAGATTCAAAAGAAATAAGACCAGCTTTTCCTAATCCTAAACTGTGTTATAGAGCAAGTCATCTGTCAAATAACATCTTATCTATATACTACTAAAAATCTTGTTCCTACTGTGTTTCTTTGAAAATACAACCAGGTCTTATTTTCTTTTGACCCCCGAAAAAATGGCTAGGCCTTCTTTTCGAGGGGTGTCTTAATTTTTCCCCACATGCCTCGCCTGGCCACCGGGCCGCTTCTTTCGTGGCTGAAAGGAGCGACCCATGCATCCCACGCGCCTCGCCTGGCCACCGGGCCACTTCTTTCACGGCCGAAAAGAGCAAGTGATGCAACCCATGCACCTCGCCTGGCCACCGGACTGCTTCTTTCACAGCCAAAAAGAGCGAGCGACGCTACCCACGCCCCTCACCTGGCCACCGGGCCACTTCTTTTGTGGCCGAAAAGAGCGAGCAACGCAACCCATGCGCCTCGTGCACCCTTGCCTAGCTGTAACGGTCACTCCAACTACCGGTAGCCGTCCACCCGAAAAAGCCTGCCGTCATCCACTCCGGCAAGTCTGGCCGTGCATGCACTTAAATAGGGCCAAATTTTGGGGGTAGGGCTTAATTTTAACACGTGTGCACAAAACAGTGCTGTGCCTTCTTTTTGGGGTGGGTCGTGTTTTAGGAGAAACATGGTATAACTTTAACTGGGTGAAATGGTGGAAAAATTTTTGAACCAAGGTATCTCAACATTCACAGAAAGTGTCCAAAAAGTGGAACCCATGATTCCTGTGGAAGTGAAATTTAGAAAATTTTATAAAACATTTTATGACATAAACATTATAAAACAGTTTATGACATAATATAAAATGCCATAAACATTTCCTGTGCTGCTGTTTGACTTTGATGTACAGTTCAACATGGGCTATTTTCAAAGCAGATAAATCTCTGAATGTAGCCCAGCTTTTCCAGTGAAGGCGGTATATTTGTCAAACCCTGCCCAAGAATGACAGAGCAATTCAACCAAAGTATATTTTTTTATTTGCTTAGATAGAATCTTGCCAGACTAAACCTTTATTATTCTTGCCCCAATAGATATACCCTTGGACATCCTAGGGATTAGCTATCCTAAATTTCTTCCTCTGTCTCTTATCCAGTTCTGGGCAGTATTGCCTCTTGTCTCACTACCCTCCTTGCAACATGCTTCCTACTTCCTGGGAAACTGCTGTTTCATTGTCATCCATCACATCACCTCCCCCTCCATAGGAATTATCCGTCACAACATTAGAAGTTCTGTCATTGTTGAGTGCATTGAGGAAGCTTATATACTGTAGAAATATCTTTATAGATGACCCAACAAGTCAATTATAGAAGCAGCAGGTTTAGCCAATGGCCTTTATAGATAACTCTGGTATAAATCAACAAAAGAAGAAAAGTATCTGAAGGGACAAAATATAAGACAAAGTTTGTTAAAACATTTAGAATCTTAAAAACAACTGTTAATCCAGCAGCCTCACCATTAGCATCAGAGTCAAATACTTTATAATAACTATAGTAAGAAAAATTTAATCACATATGATATATTCAGATTCAGAAAGTAATAAAAAACACAAGAATTGCTGCATGAAGGAACCAACATTATGATTAATGTACAGTATTTGCAAACAACTTCAAAGATTAGAGAAAGATCTTCAAAAAGGAGGGATATTGAGAAATACAAGAGCATTTGGAACATTTATATAAACCCAAGATCATTCATTAAGAAATACGATATAGAGATAGGAAAAATAAAAGAATTACATGATAAAATATATGCAAAATTTCAAAGAAATTTTGGATCACAGTGGATCAAAAGAAGAGCTATAGAAAAAAACAATAAAATTATTTCAAAATATAATTTAAGAAAAAAAACCTCAAGTAAAATGTGTTACAGGTGGTATAGATTTGTCTTGATGATTGTGGACAAATCATATAATAATAAATTCTGAAAATACCATAACAGAGAAGAAACATTCTATTCTATCACCTTTGATGGTATGAAAAAAATTAAAATGCAAAGTGCTAGAAAGAAATTCATCAAAACATTAGTGGGATTTTGAAAAAATATGAAGTGAAATCACAAATAGTTTTATTAGGAATGATTTCAGAGAGTATAAGTATCTCAATGTATTAAGAAAGAGGTCTTCAAACTTGGCAACTTTAAGACTTGTGGACTTCAACTCCCAGAATTCTCCAGCCGGCTGGAGAATTCTGGGAATTGAAGTCCACAAGTCTTAAAGTTGCCAAGTTTGGGACCGCTGTATTAAGATATACTGCATGCTATTGGTGGCAAGAATCAATTTGGCACAATTGGAAAGAGAAACCTTGCCAATGATGCAAGAATGGAAACTAATATTGGAGAAAATGTGGCAATGGAGAATTTACCCTAACCCTAACAATAAACATTTTAAGACAAGTATAAGCATCTAAGCAGTAATGGTCGAAAAAGTTTTTAAAAATGACAGTAAGGTATACAATGTACTATTGAATACTTCTTTTTTTAATTTTTATTACATCATATCTTACTTCTTATATCTTTCTCTGATGTCCTAATTTTGTACAATTATACAATAATAAAACTAATCAAATGCTAAAAAAGAAGTTAACATTAATTGTTAACCAATTAAAGTGTTCTATTCTTAACAGTGAAAAGCCATCCTGGAGTCAAACACTCTATTCCCATTCTGGTCAGTTATTATTACTATGATTAATGCAATAGGTTTCTCCCATTATTATTTTCTAATAACAGGCCTAATATGTCTCTGATATTGGAGGTATTTGGCCATTGTGATTAGTACCTATGATAGTATTACCCTCCATAAAACTGTCTGATTCCTTTTTAAAGACTTTCAAATTAGTGACCATCATTACAGCTTGTAGTAATATATATTATTGTTTGCCTCTGTACTTGTTGAACAATTGCCTCACTCTTGTTTGATTTGAATCTTTTTATCAACATGTATTACTGTGTTTCCCCGACAATAAGACCCTGTCTTATATTTTTTTGAACCCTGAAATAAGCGCTTGGCCTTATTGCCATGCACTCAAAAGCCCGATTGGGCTTATTATCAGGGGATGTCTTATTTTGGGGGAAACAGGGTATAAAAATACATGTTCATTTTTGGTGTTTTATAAGAGTTTTAAAATTCTTCTAAAGATTATTGTAATATGTAGTAAATTGCAGGTATAGTGCACATGGATAAGCATTACCATATCCAAAATGATTAAGGTTTCTTTCAAAGTGTTTATTGCCCTATCCCTATTTAATTAAAGTCCTTGCTTTTTTAAGAAAGTGATTGCTCACTGCCAAAGAGCCAGAAAAATGCACCAGTTGTATGTATTTTCTTTTAGATTAAGCAAATGATATATTGTTTATAATTGACATGTTATGTACATCTGTGCAGTATGAATAACTTGCATGTTATGATTTATTTATATCGAGAGCAAAGAACTAAACATATCTAAATAATACTTATCTGCAACATGTTCAGAATTTTATGATACAAACATTATAAAATTGGAAAATATAAATAGTGGCAAAATAACTCTTGCTTACTGCCAACGTATCAGTGAAGATGAAAAATAACAGAAATGGAAATTCTAAATTCTTATAATTTATTAGTGAGACTCTCGTATTATTCAGAGTGTTTCAGCAACAAAGTTATGTTATGCTTCCATCTCTCCACAATAGAAGATTGCAGTCTGTTTACAGTTCTAGAAATATCACTGTAGACAAAAATCCCAATTCCTTGATTGTCAATCCGAGCAATTGCATTGCTCTACAATCTGCTCAACTGAAAGTCCTTGGTTTGGTAAAACACATCCACTGAGGCAGTGGTGAAATTCAAAAATCTTCCCTACCGGTTCTGTGGGCGTGACTCGGTGGTCATGTGACTGGGTGGGTGTGGCTTGGTGGTCATGTGACCGGGTGGGCATGGCTCAGTGGCCATGTGACCAGGTGGGCGTGGCTCGGTGGTCATGTGACTGGGTGGACATGGCTTGGTGGTCATGTGACTGGGTGGGTGGGTGTGGCCAAGTCAACATCACTTCTTTGCCCTTATGACCTACAAAAAGAAGATATACCAATTATTTCGTGCATTTAATACTTAAATAAGAATAAATGAAGTATACAAAACAATAAAAGAGGTACACAAATACACAAAATGGCCCCTGCAACAAGCAGGAACATCACAGAGTCACAGAGATCTCAAAAACCAACTATCACACTTTACACAAAAATAACACAAATGCTACACAAGTTCAACTGACTCACACACAATGCAAAAGCAGCTGGACTTCACACAAAATGGCCCCTGCAACAAGCAGGAACCAGAGTCAGGCGTTGGTGAGGCGAGGCACTGAGCTGAGCGGGCATCGGCGAAGCGAGTAGCTGGGCCGCGTGGCGAAGGGAACTTATATAGGGCGGGGGTGGGTGGGCTGGCCGAGCGGCCAGAAGCAGTGAGCGGTCAGAAGCAGCAAGAGCCAGAAGTAAAAAAAAGGTTCCGACAATCACGCAGCACAGCTGATCGTCAGAACCTTGTTTTTAACTTTTTGTTAGCATTTTTTACTACCTATTCGCCCGAACCGGTAGTAAAAAAATGTTTTAAAAAGTAAAAAAAAAAGTTCCGATGATCAGCTCTGCGACAATCAGCTGTGCCGCGCGATCGTCAGAACTTTTTTTTTTACTTTTTAAAGCATTTTTTACTACCGGTTCAGGCAAACCAGTAGCATCTGGTAGCATTTCACCCCTGCACTGAGGGTGATTTCCTAAATGCCAGTGGGCTCTGCCATGCCACCTTCTGTTTTATTTGCAAATATTTACCAATATCCTTTAGATTCAAGTCATGTTTTCTGTTTTTGTTGTCAGTGTCTGCAGAGAGGAAAATGTGTATAGAATGAATTGGGATGGGGGACAAGGAAGGCAGTCTCCAAAGAAGGAAATGCTACTCCACAAGAGAAGTGCGTTGTAATGTGTGGTCTGACCTAACAGAGGAGGGGGGAAAATTGGCCAAATCTTGAAGGGTTTTTCAAGGATGGCTAAGAACTGGCATTTTTTCCTGCTATTTGCAATCCATTTCTGTAGACAGTATCATATTATGGACAGGGTGTGTAGAGCAGCAGAGGTGCAAATTCTGACATTTAAGGGTCACAATAAAACTGCCAGTTCTGGCAGTTGTTGTTAACTGAATTGTGTGCGGATGCTAATACATGATGTCATGTGCTTGCAATTTGCAAACTCCTGCTGCCTTCCCACTCACTTTGCTCATCAGAAGCTGGCAATGAAGATGACTATTGGATACTGCAACTACCATAACTCTGAGCTGGTTACCAAGCATCTGAAATGCCATCACATGACTGCAAGGACACCTCAACAGTCATAACTTCAAGGACTAGCCGTAGGTCTCCTTGTTCAGCACTGTCACATTTTCATATGATCACTGAACAAATGATCTAATCAAGGACTGCCTGTCCTCTGAAGTACTGCTTTACAGGTATGTTTGACTGAAACTGCAATCAAACCTTCATTACTGACCATGATATCTAGGGGAGAAGGGAATTGACGTTCAACATCTGGGAAATACATGTTCTCCAAACCTATTTTTTCAGAACAGGTTTCCTTTACTGTTTTTGTGTCTATGGAGATTCTCAGTCATTCAGGTCATGGTTGTCCCAAAGGTGCAAAAGGCACCTGGACTTTCTTTGGTGTTTTTCTTGAAGATATTTTGCTTTTCATCCAAGAAGCTTTTCAGTTCTGACTGAATGGTGGAGAATGGAAGGATTTATGATCCTTGCAGTCATCTGGTCGTTAGCACGCTTTCTGAGGCCACTTGGAAGTTTACTTGTGTCCTCAGGGTCACCTGAAAAGTGCAAATGGGTGTGGAACTTTCTTGGAACTGCTGAAAGAACTATGTTGTAAACAGGAGGTAAGTGGTGTCATATTCCTCCCCCCCCTCTGCTGAGAGAGGGCTGTTCAGTCTTAATGTAGATGGCCTCTTTGACCTTTTACTTTCTTAGCTAAATTTGATTTCCACCTTTAAAATAACCCGGAGCAACCCAATGAAACAGGTTCTTTTTTCTTAGAAAACATAACAAGTTATACTGGAAGATGTCTCATAAAATGAGGTGTTTTTGTTTTCTATTTTCAGCAGAAAAGAAACTGTAGAGAGCCAAATTGTCTTTTACAACCTATCCATAGTTGTACAATATAAAGCTACCTACCTGTAATTTTGGTATGTTGGAGATAGAATGATAACTTTTTATGATACCTTGCTGCATCAACCAAGTTATCTTATAGCCCTTTACTGTTGTTCCAGAAACAAATTGTAAAAATGTCACATTCTGTAATATATAAAATGAAGGTTGGGGTTTATGCAATACAGTGTGTGGCCATGAATACGGGACGTGTGAATAAATATAAATAGAGTTCATGAAGCACATTTCTTTGTATATTCATGTGTTGAGGTAGTTGAGCTATTATCTTAGCATGCTGTGTGAATCAGATCATTATTTCAAGCCTGTTATACTTGGCATAACATTTACTGTAATTACAAGGATTCAATTTTGTTTACCTGAGTTGAGAATTGTTCAAGTATAGTGATCATATAAGAGGGAGAGAGTCTTCAACTGAAATTTTAGCAAATGCTTAACATGAAAAGAGGAAAGACATAAAGCTTTGTTAGCAGTTTGTGTGTATACTGTATTCTTTCTTCTGATGTCAGAAAACTTGCTTTGTTCTATCTGCAATGTAAAAACAATTTATTTTCAGCCATATTTTATAATGGAATGGGACAACTCGCCACAGCCAACTTGTTGTGCCAGCTCACCACAGACAATTTGCCACGGCCAACTTGCTGCGGCCAACTCACCACAGTCAACTCACTGTGGGACAATTTACCAATTCAATTTAATTATTTATAATAAATAAAAAATATTTTAATGTTTGTCATTCACATTTCATTTTGTACCTCCTTTTGCATCCTTTCTTTAATGATTCTATACCACCATTTCTTTGATATTAGTGTAACTCTTGTCTTGCAGTGAGTTGTACCACAGCGAGTTGACTGCAGGAAGTTGGGTGTGGTGAGTTGACCGTTGGTCACGGCAAATTGTCATAGACCCTTTTATAATTCTGGTATATCTTACAATGTGTTTCCCTAACTTTTCTAGTTTTTGTGGTTACTTTTGTTGCTTAATGCCAGGCTATTATGGAATTGACTGAAATTAATTCTTTTCTCAGGCATGAATGACACAGTATTCTTAAGAAGATTTATTGAACTGAAAGAAAGACTAGCAAAAATTTCAGTATATTTCCTATATGCTGTTAGAACTGATTTACTTCCTAAGACATTGGTAATTTCTTTGTAATCCATGGTTCTTTGCAATAAAATGGTTGAGTTTCCAATTCTTTATGTACAGAACCATCACTTGAATCCTTATCAGCCTATGAATCAATCCTACATTTTGTTTAGATTAGTACTGCAATGGAATTTCCATATTTATTTGTTTGGTAGATTTATATGGCTGCCCATCTCAAATACCTGACTTTAGACAGGTAACAATATGAGCCAATATTTGTCAGGAATTTGGATGGAGTTGTAGCAAAATTTATGACAATATGATAGAAAATGTGTTATTTGAGGTAGGGAAAGCATGCAAAGTGTGGCTTTTCAAATACTTTCCAATGCCTTTCCAATAAAGGTGATATATACATATGCATATACACATAGACATACATGTGTGTGTGTGTGTGTATGCGTGTGTGCATGTGTGTGTGTATACTGGGTAGCTTTGAGTAGGTTGCATACATTCTACTGCGGGACATGTGATCAGGAGAGGAGAGGAAGGCAGAGAATGGAGCAGTCACCAGCATTCTCACTGCTGCCCAACAGGGATGAACTGATTGATCCCTTTTGTGTAATTCATATTCAATGTTCTGTTGGTGGAAATGAAGAAAAATGTATGGAGGTAAAAAATGATATTGATGAAAGTCACAATGGACATCATTTTAAGTAATAAATAGCGATAGAAGTGAGTTTTGATAATGATTAATATTAAAATATTGGAATAAAATTATATGCAGTGCTTCAGTTCAATATATATTCAAACTCAAAACAAAAATGATAATTATTAGTTCAAATATATCATTCTGCATGGATACTGAAAGAAGAAGATATCCATTTTTCCATAGTAATATCAGTGAACCTAGCAATAGGTACGTAGGTAGTGGGAAAAGGGGGAAATTTTTCATAAAATTATTTCCATACCAGTCTCATATTTTTTCTTTCATTCTTTAGTATACAATCTTTTGTATTTTGTATGTTCTGTACAATGTGATATCTACAATGGCTCTCCCAGAATTGTTTCACCCTCTAGCAATAGCAATAGCACTTAGGCTTATATTATACTTCATAGTGCTTTACAGCCCTCTCTAAGCAGTTTACAGAGTCAGCATATTGCCCCTAACAATCTAGGTCCTCATTTTACCAACCTCAGAAGGATGGAAACCTAAGTCAACCTTGAGCTGTTGAGGATCGAATTCCTGGCAGTGAGCAGTGAGTTAGCCTGCAATACTGCATACTAACAACTGCGCCACCACGACTCCTGACTCTAGACATTCTATAGACAGTAGCATACAGAATGAGGTTTGGTGTGCTTTCCATATCTACATTTCTAATTCTTGAAAATTCATGGGAATCCAGTAAGATATCTTACCTATAGTATGAGATATCTTTGTTGCTCCAACTAACGAGAGTATTGGCTCAAACATAAACATTAAAAATCTGTTTATTTGAAGCATTATGTGATGACAAAGCTATTGCTACTTTATAGTCACAATTCTTCTCAAAGTGTTAAGAAACATTAATATTATTCTGTGCTGCCAGTATAATATATGTGTGGTTGCTGAATTTAAATCTTGCAAAATTCTTTGCATATTATATACTAACATTATTGTAGCCTACATTTCTAGCAAAGTATTACACAGGCTTATTGTAACTGTACACTATAATAATATATACGTGTAGTAATATCATTACATTAAAATAAAAAATATAATCACAGTAACAGTGAAAGAAAACCACATTGTTAATAATAATTACAAATAGATTTCCGGGCAGACTAAAGTCTCAGTTACAAAGTACTGTTTCCACAATATAGTAACATGTCAAGGAACCGAGCCAATCATCACCTAGTGGATGAGCTTTAAAAACAACAACAACAACAAAAAAACACTGAGGTATGTGAATAAGGCAAAATCTGATTCAATTCAAAGTTCTGTAGGCAATATAATTTGATTTGAAATTGCCACATGAGATTCAGAGAAACAAGATTTGACTGATCCAATTTAAGATTCAATTTTTTTAAAAAAAAGGACTTTAGGTCTGTAATGTAAAATATATAATACTTAAAAAGGGTAAAATAGCGGAAACAATAGATCCACAATATCATAAAATATTCATCCTGCAAAGTTTTATTAGATATCTTTAAGAAGGTTTTTTTTAAAAAAATTTGTCAAATATTTCCTCTCTTCAAGCCCTTAAGGTACACAGTATAGTACAGCAGCCTCCTAATAACCAAGCAAAGAGAGATGGTGATGAATCAGGACAGATGTGCTTTATTCTCACTTAAAAACAAACACTTCTAAATACTCTTGAAAAAGCTCTTTAGATCTTTTTAAAATCTTAAAAGAAGAAAGAGAATGTCTTAAAAAGACGATCCAACAGTACATCACTCTATGACTTCCTGCTTTTCTGAGTGTAAAAGATAAGGCTTCTGGTGTAGATTATCAACAAGGTTAATCTGCTATGGAGATTTGTAATGTGTTGGTATGCATTTTTTAAAGGATAAGTTTCTGTAGTGATCATTACTGCATATATAATATACAAATAAAGAGTTGTACTATATAGAATAGAATAGAATAGAATTTTTTATTGGCCAAGTGTGATTGGACACACAAGGAATTTGTCTTGGTGCATATGCTCTCAGTGTACATAAAAGAAAAGATAAGTTCGTCAAGAATCACAAGGTACAACACTTAATGATAGTCCGGGTACAAATAAGCAATCAAATCATAGTAGGAACCAGTCAATATAAATTGTAAGACTACAAGCAACAAAGTTACAATCATACAGTCATTTGTGGGAGGAGATGGGTGATGGGAACAATGAGAAGATTAATAGTAGTGCAGACTTAGTAAATAGTTTGACAGTGTTGAGGGAATTATTTGTTTAGCAGAGTGATGGCGTTCGGGAAAAAACTGTTCTTGTGTCTCGTTGTTCTGGTGTGCAGTGCTCTATAGCGTCGTTTTGAGGGTAGGAGTTGAAACAGTTTGTGTCCAGGATGTGAGAGGTCTGTAAATATTTTCACAGCCCTCTTTTTGACTATATGCAATAATCTATCCTTGTAAAGAAAACTCTCTCCATTTAGTATGATTAACAGAGTGACAAATAGCAGAAATAAAAGATGATTATTATTTTTTGTGTGTTATGTTCCAATAAAAAAAGAGGGGAGGATTGAACAAAACTAAAAGAGGGACTGAAAGTTCTCCAGAACTGCAGAGTAAACAGAGACTAATAGCAACATTTCTAAAGGTTTGACATGTACTCTAAAAATTAAGAGAAAAAAGATAAAAAGTGTATGAATTAGATAAAAAAAAATATGAGACAAGAAAAAAGCAAACCACATTAAAAAGATACTGTGGAACAACTCTGAGCCTCTTCTTTCTTCTTTTCCCTATGAAACTACCTAAACAAATTCTAGGAGAAAGAATGAGGCACATTCTCAAGTACATTTCTCCAAGTACTCTGATAAACAGAGCTTCAGAAGGTAATGAAACTCAGGCTAACTGCTCATGTCAATATGAATAAATTTCTATAAGCTTTGTCTACACAGAGGTAAGATTTTACAAAGCTACAATGCTCAATGCATCTCCAAGTTGCCTTGGAGCTGACCCAATTATTTCAAAGGAGGTGATTCTACGAATTCCGTTTTAAGCCAAATCATCCATTCAAATTTTCGTAGCCTTAATATTTTGTAGCCTTGATTTTGTACTAACTAGAAACATACAGTATCTGTTTTCTCTTATGTAGGTTTGTTAGCCCCATCAAGACCATAAGGCATAAGTAATCCCAAGCAGATTCACAACAAGCCCAGATTTATCACATGGTGGAACTCCAAATTGTCCAGAAGCAAAATATAACCTGAATGATAACAGCCTGGGTTACAGTATCATTTTAACTTAGAAAAAAAACCGCATTGATTCAAGCAATGGAAAGAAACTTTCATACTGTACCAAAAAAAGGGCAAAAGTACTATATTATGGAAGATGAGGTTGTCTCCAAACTGTGAAATGTGAAGGAAGCAATAGTTGCTATAAAGGTGGAAGCTTCAAACAAAGCTAGAAACTTGTTTCCCCTTGCAGTATTTTACTGGTAAATGAACAATACAGTATATTCAGTGAAGAGAATGGTACCTTTTGTGGCAAGTCCTGACAAAGCAACCGATAGGAAAGTTAAGCTCATAAAAACAAACAATTTTCCATATAGAGGAAGCTTACACTGTACATAAAAATTACATGAATGATAACAATTACTGACATTTGTAATTAGATTAAATGTGAAAAGAAGGTACCACTAGAAACTGCAGACACAGCTTCATGTGCTGAATACTCTTTTTGGTGTATAGCTTCATCTAGAAAATAACCATGTTAATCTACAGTTACAGGCAGATTTTTATGTTTAGTTTTATGGAGGAGCATTCCAATATATGACCCTACTTCTATATGACTGAAATAGTGCAGCTGAGACCTTAAGTTATCACAGAAATTGATTGATTGATTGATTGATTGATAAGTGCTATTAGATCATTTTTGACTCTTAATGACCATGTAGATAGAATTTCTCCATGATGATCCATCCCAAATGTAGTGTTTCATGTCTTGCAATGGTGCAATCATCACCACTGTAACTGATCCATCTACCTTGCTACTGGTCATCCTCTTCTCTTTACTTGCATCTTTCCCAGCATTAGAACCTTGCACAGAGCATTAGGTCTTAGCACAATGTTTCCAAAGTAGGATTAATTCAATTCTGATCATTTGTGCTTCAAGTGGGAATTTTGGATCAATCTGTTCAATGACCCATCAATTTGTTTTCTTGGTTGTTCACAGTATTTCCAGGAGCCTTCTCCAATACCAAAGTTTAAAAGCATAAATACTCTTCCTAGTTTGCTTCTTCAAGATCTAACATTCACTTCTATAGAGTGTCATGGGTATCACAGAAAAAAAAGACCATATTTACAGAGTAGAAATATTAAACTATTTTAGCTCAACAAGTAATAAGACAGTCTAGCACTTTTCTGACATATGCAAATTTAAATGCTGATTGTATTTTTTCTAACTTCATGGCCTCCCTACCTGATTTCATGTGTATTGTTGCTTGTAATCTTTTTCTAGGCCAACATCTTTGAACTGTAAAAATTCAATTGACCAGTAAATGGTGGCAAAGAGGTGCAGAAACTGCTAAGTATAGGATCAGAGAACTGAGTGGTGGAAAACACAGCATGGAAAAAGAGGTCTCCTTAAAGGCATGATGACTGCAAGATGAGTTTTGGGAAAATGGGGTAGTCAGCTGAAGGAGGGAATATTTATAAAGCTTTTTCAGAGGTTAGGTAAGTGCTGGAGACAATGTTCATTTCATCCTGACTTATGTTTCATCTTTGGGAATCTTTTGCTGTGAATTATGTTCTTAGATATATTGATTTCACCTGAACCACAACAACTGTTAATTTTGTATCTAGTATGTACAGTATTTCTTGTTTTTGGACTTCTGGCCTGCCTTGAATAACACTTTGGCTCTAAGTATCTAATTTAATTTTAACACTGATTTATTAGCGCTCAAGCTTCGTTGTTTAACTAAAGAATATCAACACAGAAGAAAACAACTTGGTTCACTTTTAACAGAAATATATTGTTCAGCCCTTCTAGTATTTCCATGGAAATGTTTGAATTTATTTATTTATTAAATTCGTTTGCCGCCCATCTCACCATGATGGGAGATGAGATGGTGAAGATGAGAAGGTGAGAATTGCTCCTACTTTGCATGTATTGCAGCATTCTCAGCCTCTGATGTTATGTGTTCCTGTAAAAACCATAGTCTTACTCCAGTTAGGTTTTAGTAATGAATTTAAAAGAGAGCCAGTTTGATGTAGTGATTAAGGTATCAGGCAAGAAAGCAGGAGACCATGAATTCTTCTCCTGCCTTAGGCACAAAGCTAACCGGATGACCTTGGATCAACCAAACTTTCTTAGTCCTTGGAAGCAGGCAATGGCAAACCACTTCCAAAATCTTGCCAAGAAGACCGCAGGAACTTCCAGGAACACGACTGGCTCAAAGGCATACACACAAAAAGTGAAAAAAGGGTTTGGTGAACTTTGTTTGAATTCATGCTACATCAACATACTTTTTCTTATATTCCTCTGACATTTCTCTATTAATTTTCAGTTTTTAAAAATATAAAATCGTGGGTCATATCCAATCGTCTCCTTCCATAGACCAAATTATACCTCCTGCAAAACAGATTCCCCTTTCCTCTGAACCCATAGGGAGCAATAAAGCAAAGAGGAATCAGCTAGGCTTATCTAATATTCGGTGTAGTCTTCTGTATTTAAATATTGGTGTAATATTTAAAGTGTTTTTTTTCAACATATACTTAAATGCTGAAAGCTTTACCCTGCTTAGAGACATGAGCAATCCACTGAATAAGCAACTTCTAGGTCACATATTAATTAACAATCAACATTAACTACCTGAATTCTTGAAGTATCCCTAAATCTTATGATCCTGTCTGCTTTTCAATCTTTTCACCTTAGTATGGTTAGGTCATTTTCTACCACTTTTTTTAAAAAAAAAACACCTCTAGATTGTCTTTGAACTACCTTAAAGTTGACATCCCCACATTGCATAGCTATGATATTTCTGAAAATACAACAGAAATCTCTACGCACACGCTTTCAAAGAATCAATGTAATCGTATCACCCCATAACACTTTTTATTCTTTGTAATGCAACATAATGTATGTATACAAACGGTCATGACTCTGCTTTTCTGTTTGCCTGTTCATCAGGGTGATAACTGTGATGTGGAGAGAGAAGCCAGCAAAATAAAGATTGAGTTTGGAACCGAGGGTCTGTCCGCTTTGCCTTACTTTGTTAATATTTCTAACTCAATATGTTTGAAATAAAATATAAAAACAAATTGGTACTGAATTTGAAAATGGGCTAGATCAGGTTAAAGAAAAACCTTCCAGAAAAATATTTGTAGAGATTATGACGTATAGACAGTGTAATATAATTAGAATGCAGTTAGCATGGAATGAAAATCATAAGAACTGAAGTATTGTTTGCATACTAAAGCCCTATCAAAATGGTTACAATAGTTTACCATGGTGTGTGGTTCTTAAAATCATTCAACACAGGATTATGAATTTGGGCTTTTATTTTATTTTCCAGAATCTCAATGTGTATCTTGGAACAAAATCCTAAATCCATTATAAGCTGTTTAACTAGATTACTTTTTGCAAGGTTTGCCAAGATGTCCAATGGAATTTGTGAAGTTTGACCATTTTTATTAAAAAAATATTGGTTGGAGAGGATGATAACCGTAAAGAGATGACAATTACACCTCTGAGTTCATGCATAGCTGATGCTGAGAAAATTACCCACTTGCAGAAATTAAAACAATCAAAGGAAATTAGGAGTGATAGTTGGCTACTTAATTACTCATAAAATACATTAATTAGCATAGTAGTTTTACACACACACACACACACACACACACAACCAAAAATCAGGCTCCATAGGCTAAACACAATATGTTTTATTATTATTTTTTTCAGAGAAAATGTTGCTATAGTTAGGAATGTTCAAACTCATGCATAGGAAGTGTTTACATGAAAATGGCAACCAACTTTTGTACATTGAATGTAATTTATATATAGTCTATGAGGCCTGGCTTTTGGAATACCATACACATACACAATTACCTACATATGATATATGTATCTCTACACACAAATATACTGTATCTGCCCACATATGCATATAGATACACACACAAACGAGGGACGCGGTGGCTCAGTGGCTAAGATGCTGAGCTTGTCGACCGAAAGGTAGGCAGTTCAGCGGTTAGAATCCCTAGTGCTGCATAACGGGGTGAGCTCCCGTTACTTGTCCCAGCTTCTGCCAACCTAGCAGTTCGAAAGCACGTAAAAAATGCAAGTAGAAAAATAGGGACCACCTTTGGTGGGAAGGTAACAGTGTTCCGTGCACCTTTGGCATTTAGTCATGCCGGCCACATGACCGGAGACGTCTTCAGACAGCGCTGGCTCTTCGGCTTTGAAACGGAGATGAGCACCACCCCCTAGAGTCGGTAACGACTAGCACATATGTGCGAGGGGAACCTTTACCTTTACCTTACACACACAAACACATATGCACATTTACATACACATATGCAAAATTGATAACATCTAGAGAGAAGTAAAGCTGCTGGCAACATTGTTCTCCTCCAGAGAAAGAGTTGTTTGCTGTGAATCTTAAACAGAAATAACAAAAAATAAAGGTTGGAATCAGAAATCATTTTTTTTAAAATACGTATTTTATTTTTTCCCCCATTAGAGATTTTCAAAGCAGTTCATAACAACATTCAGACAGTTCAAATAGAAGATTGAAATAGTTAAGAAAATCATGCATTAATGCATTGTATTACATACGCAAAACAAAATAAATCGGGAAACTCCTGATTTACTTCAGCCTACAATCCTAAAAAAAAATCTGCTCTGAATAGTTGGAGGAAGTGGCACAAAAGATCTACATTTTTTTTTCCTTTTAGTCTGCAGAAATTAATATGCAGCCCTGTCTTGATGAAGGAGAACCTGTATGAAGAAAATTTTCTCTATTCATGGAAGGTTTAAATACATAAAGCTTTATGTAGGTTGAAATCAACCTTCCCCAACTTGCTGCCCTCCAGTTGTGCTGAAATAACAATACTTAGAATACTGATCCTGGGTTGAAAACAGTGAATCCTGCATATCTGAAGGGTGCCAGATGAATTATTTAGAATGTAAAGGTAAAAGTATATATATAAAAATAAAAAAATAAAAATGGTAATTGCTACGATTTAATGCTTTATTTGGGAATGTATCTACCTGTCCAGAAAAGGATAAAGTGAACATGAATGTGAGAAAACATCTGGAAGATGGGGAAAGTTAGTCTTCTTCTGATAAGTAGGAATTTTATTACTGGGCATCCCTATTGTTATAAATACGGTACATGGTCACAGCATTCCAAATTGATTGTTGGCTTCATAAAATTGCCTGCCCCAGATAGTGAAGCTATTTGCAGGCCACTGATTATCATTCTGTTTCTTAAATTTCTTTTACTGCTAGACTAGAGTCAGTTTCCACAGGAGAAGTTTCGATAGTTACTTGCAGCAGAAATGTTTCATGGAACCAACCATGATTTGCAAAAAATTATTTCCTTCACTGCAATAATTTAAGCTTATTTAGTGCATTTGCACTTCTGTAAAGTTTGATGCTTTTAATTTGTTAGTACTATTAATTTTTTTCAGCTAAGTCATTACTGAAGATGGTGCGTAGCATTACCTCAAAGCTCTGATCTCTAGCATGTCTCTCAGTCTAACAACAATCTGTTAATTAGGAAGGTTTTTTTTTAAAACAAATTCTGTTTCTAGCATTTATTTCTGTTACTATTTTCCAGTGTATTTTTGGCAGCAATGCAATTGATGTAATTTATACCTAGGATCAAACCCAAGAATGCATTGTGAAATGCCATATATTGATTGCTGAAAGCAGCGAGGATATTGGTGCGAATAAGGCAGTATCAAGGAGAGTCCAACTGCTCAATCCCTCAGTGTAGCTGGATGGGAACAGCATGGGAAGGATAGCTTTTGAACTGCTGAATCCAGACCCCCTCTATTTCCTCCATATTGGGCCAATCCAGGCCTGTCAGTTATATCAGCCTGCTGCTGGGATTCCTATTTTGCTTAACATTGCTATCAGCAAGCACTGGGACTAGAAATGTATACCAAGATGAAAAGTCTTACGAAGACCCTCCAATATATTTTCTTCTCCAATTGTCACAAGCTAGCAATACTTGGGACATGGGAGAATTCTACCCAGGGGTGACATTCAGCAAGTTCTGACAGGTTCTGGAGAACCGGTAGCGGAAATTTTGAGTAGTTCGGAGAACCGGCAAATACCACCTCTGGCTGGCCCCAGAGTGGGGAGGGAATGGAGATTTTGCAATATCCTTCCCCCAGGAGTGGGGAGGGAATGGAGATTTTGCAATATCCTTCCCCCAGGAGTGGGGTGGGAATGGAGATTTTGCAGTATCCTTCCCCTGCCACGCCCACCAAGCCACGCCCACAGAACTGGTAGGGAAAATTTTTGAATTTCATCCCTGATTCTACCACTTTCTCTTTCATCTCACTTAGGATCATTCTGCTTTGGATTTCAATGAGTACAATTTCATTTTTGTAATTTGTTTCTGTGGAAATCAATGTCATTTTTTTCGTTAAAATGTTGAACTGGGAATAGGGAGACCCACATCCCAGTCTACACTCAGCCACAGAAGACGGCTAGGTGTGTTTGAACCAGTTACTCTCTCTCGGTAGATCTATCTCACCAGTTTTTACCTACTGGGAAAAAGAGGAAATGCTGTGAAGTCTTTTTGATGAAAGGTTGGGAAAGTATTGATCCAGTGGAACACAGGTTCAGCTTGTTCATTATGGACTCAGTCTTTTGGGTTTTATAGCCCTGTTTGTGAAGAGGCTGGGGACAAAATCTTTAGGTGGTTTTACAAAGGCAGGAATCACCAATTGCTGCATTTAAAAAGAGATATAAATAGCTACTTACTAATAGAGATAAGGAGGCATTCAAAATAGCTAATTTTGTTGTAGCAGCTGGAACACATTAACTAAGGATAATGGGGATAGTCTTGCTTCTTTCTGCATATGGTCACTCTCAGCATGGTTGAATTTTAATGTTAGGAACATTTCTGCATTTCTTAATGTGTTAATATTGATTATGGTTGGCAAGCACTTTAATAGTGATCTCTTTAGTGACATTATATGTGAATGAATTTGTGGTTTTGGAATGGAGTGTTGTACTTTCCTTAGGCTGACTTTGGGGATTAGGGAGTCTTACTAATTGGCAGCTGTTGCCTATAGAATATTAGAGGGAAGAAGAATGAAGACTGGATAAAGATTGAAATTCACATCATAAACAAATATTAACTCTTTATATCTTTTCTCTTTTGACTGTGGTGCCTAATGAATTGTTCAATAAAAATGTACCATACAAAACATTTTCTCATACCAATAAAGGAGAATATTTATAGCTCAGGGTTGAAATGAGGGGTCCTTGGTGCTCTCTGAGCTTGCTTGTTTTCTTGCAAATGTTTCATTACCCTAACTAGGTAACATCATCAGTGCTAGTAAGGAGTGCTGTTTGCTGTCAGTTTATATTCTGGTGTCTTGTCTGTCTGTGTGGGTAGTCTTAGAGATTCTTTGGTTGGGCTGTTTACTGATGTCTCTTTGGCAGTTTCTTGATTGGGGCATTGTTTACTTGATTGTTGGTCTAAAGTTAACCTTGGAGTTAATCTATGTTGATCTGAGTGCTGATTACTAATGGAGAGGTGCTGGAGTCTTTTTCTCTTTGGGGCTGGTTGATTATCTCTTTTCCATAGTCCAGGGGTGTCAAACTGGCAGCCTGTGAGCCTGATGTGTCATGTGTAGGCCATGCCCACCCCAGCTCCCCGAATGGGAAAAACGTTACGAAACGTCATGTGACGCAATGTGACATGACAAGTTTGAAACCCGTGGCATAGTCTATAGATGATGTTAATGTCTATGTGTCTATTGATGACTGATTTGTCAGAATGCCAGGCTTTTAGAAATTCCCTGGCATTTTTGGACTTGGCCTGATCTAGGATTGTCACAATTTTTCCAATTGAAAACATGAAACAAATTGGGAAGAGTACCAAAATTCCATTAGAATTGCCAATCTTTTAGTATTTGTCAATATCTTTAAAAGGTTATTTCTATTAATTTAGGGATCTCAGAAGAAACCCTTTAGGAGCATCATAGGTGCTAAGACATCTTTTGATGATACACTATTGATCTTTAGTAAACATATGTTGAAAAGTGACTAAGTTCATCAAGGTACATCTCCGCTATTGTTTAAAGATGTCTTAAAAATTGTATAACAGAATATTTTCTTGCGTTCAAATTACACTAATGAGGATATCCAATAATGTTAGTTGAAAGTGAAATAAATGTCAGAAATTTGAAATTTGCCTATATGTATGTTCTAGAGCACTCTGTCATTATGAACAGAACAACCCTTTGGCCCAAGAGGTCTGATCAGTTCTCATCAATCAATAATGAACTATCAGAACTTCTGAATGCTGTTCAGTATACATAAATTTGCTGATAATAGATGAAAGGATACTTCAGCATTGGTGGGAAATATTTTCTTACAGTTAGTAAGAAACTTCTAGCAGATTGTAAGGGTGAGGAAAGTTTGTCATGTTAACTACTCAGTTACTATAGACACTTTGGAAATTATAACTTACTTTTATCATAGGAATGCAATAGATAGGTAATATGGCATGCTTACCCTACTTGCTAAGCACAAAACTGGGACAGCTGTATTGCCATAGGCCACATCACACTTAGAATATTACTTGGGTTAGGATGCCAGATGTAATTAGACCATATTTATTTTAATCATATTGTATAAATGTATCCTTAGTTTATGACAGATGGGCTCTGTCACATTTCATTCGCACAATGGTCCAACAAAGGAACTTTGGCTTGTAATGAAGAATAGGAATATACTGTACAGTTTGTAGTTGCTAAAGTGTTCATTTCTTACATTTTGGCAAGAGGGGAGGGGTTGAACCGTTGAAGTGAGTTTTCTGAGTGATCATTATTTGGCATTTAGGGCTGGATGGTTGAAGTAAATGTTGAAAGGAGAGAAGCAAACTTTTCTTATTGGCTCTCAACTAAATAAAATAAAAGTTCATTTTCGATAAGCCACCATAGTAAGGAAAGCAGGTTATTGTCTTTCATCTCTAGAACCATTTCCCATAAAAGAGTGCTCTTCTTAACCGTATTGGTTGAGTATCAATTTTTTTAATTGACCATCATTTCTGTATCTCATTCATTAAGCTCTGCTTTAAGTTCAACTGTGGATTTTTCTGCAAAATCATTTGTGTAGATTTACAACTGAAAACCAGAAGGAAAAGAAGATGGACTGTTTGGGCTGAATGAAATGATCAGGTGGAAAAATAACCCAATATAAACCAGGCAGTGGCAATGTGACCAAAACTGCTGCCTCAAAGTGACATTCTTCAAAACTAGGGAATTACATGTAATAGAAAAAACAATTAATTTTGAACCTACAACAAACCATTGCATTCCAGATGTTCTGTGATTCACTGTCCATTGTATGGTTTACTTTCCCATGTCACAAAGACATAGTTCAGCAGAATGAAAATCCTGATAAAACCGTGATTTCTTTGTTTCTTCCTTACTATGATAATCTTAACAGTATGGAAAAGGTTGCCAGTATGGTACCTTTTATTTTATTTCCTTCCTTCCCTCTCCTCATATGCCACTGCCAATCTTCTTTAATCCTTCCTTATGCAGTACTAATTGCAGACTAATTGCACTTTGGTCCACACCTGGATAAAAAGAGCCTTGTTTTGTTTTTTGTATGGATCATGACCCATTACTAGGACTTCTGGAAGGGAGCAGCCCAGGAGGTTTAATTTCAGACTAATCACCTTAACTAGGAAGATGTTTAGATATCCTGGAGGATCACTCAAACATTTATGATTATGTGACATTTTTATCCACAGGTGTAGGGAGGCAAATATCCTTGGCTTTCATTTTAATCATGCCCATCAGGGAGGGTGGAGAAATATGGTCATAGAATCATATTTTAGTGATCACATAAGTCTTCTATTTCAGTTACTTTTTATTTCCTTTTAAAATAGTTTACTTAGTGATTTTATTAACATCAATTAGTAATTTTAGTTCCATTTACTAGATTTTAGTAATTTTAGAACTTTATAATTAAAGTTAGCTGGCATTCTAACCTGGAACCTGGAATCTAACAGCATTGGACATTTGCCAGGCGGCAAGAATGAAAAAAAAATATTCAAAAAGAACAAAGGAAAGAACAAACCTGAGATGTTTGGAGAGAAAGTGCTAAGCATTCCATACACTCAGAGGCTGCAATAACCTCCACATTGTTGAAACTGAAGGATTTATTCCAGCACAAGGAGACAGCATATAAGTCTCCTTGTCCTTTCCCTTCCACTTCCTCACAATCTCCACCACTAAATCCTACTTGATTGGGATATGGATGTTTTCCCTTTCTCCAATGATGAGGGTTCTGTAGGAGACAGAGGGCAGGAGACTTTTAAAACAGTAAGTAATTTAAACATGGATATAGACTTGGTTTCTGTCTTTTAACTGCTAAAATGGTTATTGCAATTTTTGATCAGCTGCTAGATGTTAATCAGAAAGTAAATGAAGAGAAAAGCATGTAACTAAACCTATTATGGAGCCAGCCAGCCGCTCCAAGAACTCACTAAAAAAAACCTTATTCTGCACAAGACTCCACACATATAGAAATTGCCAAGGATGGCTACTGATAGTCTTGCAGGGACAAAGGATTTTGCCCCAGACTGCAATTAATTCTTTTAAGGAGGGCAGGTGAAGACCCAGACAAGTAATACTACATTCACTTTCTCACAACTCCTTCATCACAGAGTATATTCCAGAGAGCTTACAGAAACCTCTTGGCTTCCCAGATGGCAAGGTCTTGAAAGAATAATATTGACTTTTAGGCATTTTGCACTCCCTTCAATGATCTTTAAACCTAAGCATGTCTTAAGTGGATTTCAAATTACACCTATACATGTCTTTCATAATAGCAGTGTATGGCTTCTGCTGGGAGGAGAGCCAAGCCCATGAGGATGGCATTAGCCCCAGAGCTCATATCATCATCCAGCAATTACCTACACAGAAGAATGCTCCACCAATTCCAAGGTCAGGTCCAGATAAGCACAGGAGGCATAACATCCTTAATTTAATTAAAGAGAAGATACAGATAGCAGCAGATCTGATGAAAGATGAGGAAGAACTCAGTTGTTTGGCACTTTCTCTATTGCATATTAACAATTCTACACAATCCTGAAACAGTTAATTCAATGCTCCAGTCAATGACTGTTGCAACTGAGTCAACGTTTTACTACCCTCCAGCTGTCCTTCTGCTGAAAAGCTGACAAGTTCATTTTCTGAGTGCCTAGCATCTCCAAAAACAAAAAAAGTGCTCCAGCCCAAAACTCATTCAGACATATGAAGGAAATACCAAGCTGCTTAGTCTGTAGAGATTCTCACTCATCCAGGTCATGGTTGTCCCAAAGGTGCTTTTTCAGGAAGCAACTGGACTTTCTTGTTTTTCTTTTGAAGATGTTTTGCTTCTCATCCAAGAAGCTTCCCCACTATCCTGTCAAAGCTGAAGAAGCTTCTTGGATGAGAAGTGAAACATCTTCAAAAGAAAAATAAGAAAGTCCAGTTGTCTCCTGAAAAAGCACCTTTGGGACAAGCTGATTAGTGTGACACAATCTTTCTATAATCTTCCAATTGTTCATTCTATAGGTGATTGTCCCTCATAATTGGACTCCAAAGAACAGACTAGTCAAACTACAGCCCTACGTCCATTGTCTTCCCTCTACATAGATCCTGATACATGTATTCATCCTATGGCTGCCCCATCTACAACCTGCTATTCCTCCTTGCAAGTGAACTCCTTACATAGAAACTCTGAACATTGCCAACAGCCTGATTCCAATCCCATTCTGGCCTACCTGTTATGCCCATAAAACATCATCTATGAAATTACCTCAAACTCAGAATACCAGTCCCCTAACCTGGAGCCATAGGTCTGCTCTCAGACACCAACTTGTTCATCCCATATGTTGCTCCTTCTGAACAATTATCCAAAGACTGCACTCCAAGAGAACCAGAAAATTGCCAACTCTATCCTGCTGATAATGTCCTCATCCACTCTTGGAACATAGCAGGGTAGCACCCCCCCCCAAATAGACCCAACTTTTCTTGCATTCCTGCCCAAATTTGATGTAATTTCTTACAGGAAACATGGATGTTGGGGAAATTCTCAGTTCCCAACTACTTTTCTGGTAACCTCCTTCACAATTATCTGCTATCAATTACCGTATCTGCTACAATGTCCTACCTGTCAATGACTACTTCAGCTTCAACCGCAACAATACACGAGAACACAATAGATACAAACTTAATGTAAACCGCTCCAAACTCGATTGCAGAAAATACGACTTCAGCAACAGAGTGATCAATGCCTGGAATGTACTACCTGACTCTGTGGTTTCTTCCCCAAACCCCCAAAACTTTAACCTTAGACTGTCTACTGTCGACCTCACCCCATTCCTAAGAGGTCTGTAAGGGGCGTGCATAAGCGCACCATTGTGCCTACCGTCCCTGTCTTACTGTCCTATTGTCCTCATTTATCTGTATTTACTTTGTTTATGTTTATGTTTATACCTATACCTGCTATCTTGTACATGTTTGACAAACAAACAAACAAATAAATAAAAAATAAAACAATCTCAGAGGTGGCAAATCTTAAGTAGGGGTGTTGGTGATCTGTTTATAGTCTCCAACTTATGTATTTAAATTGTAAAACAATCACCTCAGTTTGAGAATGCTGCTTCAGCTTTGTTAGGCTTTGACCACTTTTTCTTATTATGCATTAATTTCTATCTTCCTTCTCAACTCCAGTTACAGGAAACCCAAACCTGGAATCAGGTTGATACTTTCCTTAATCTTTGTCTGAATGAGTTTCCTACTACATATATTCTACTACAAGCCAATTTATTGTAATTCTAGGCTGCAATAACAGAGATAGAATCAAGATCATGTGAAGTGTTAATACCACTTTATAATGCCTTGGTAAGCTCACACTTGGAATACTGCATCCAGTTTTGGTCATCACAATATAAAAAAAGATGTTGAGACTCTAGAAAGAGTGCAGAGAAGAACAACAAAGATGATTAGGGGACTGGAGGCTAAAACATATAAAGAACGATTGCTGGAATTGGGTATGTCTAGTTTAATGAAAATAGGGACTAGGGGTGACATGATAGCAGTGTTCCAATATCCCAGGGGTTGCCACAAAGAAGAGGAAGTCAAGCTATTCTCCAAAGCACCTGAAGGCAGGGCAAGAAGCAATGGATGGAAACTAATCAGGGGAGAAGCAACCTAGAACTAAGAAGAAATTTCCTGACAGAACAATTAATCAGTGGAACAACATGTCTCCAGAAGTTGTGAATGCTCCAACACTGGACGTTTTTAAGAAGAGATTGGACAACCATTTATCTGAAATGGTATAGGGCAGTGTTGGTGAACCTTTTCGGCACTGAGTGCCGAAATGGGAGCACGTGCGCGCGAGGGAGCACCAGAAACCGGAAGAGCAGCTCCCCGGTGTGCACGCATGTGCGCGCTGGAACCCAGAAGAGCAACGGGCGACGGCTGGCGTGCCCAGAGAGATGGCTCTGCGTGCTACTTCCGGCATGCATGCCATAGGTTCGCCATCACGGGTATAGGGTTTCTTGCCTGAGCAGGAGGTTGGACTAGAAGACCTTCAAGGTCCCTTCCAACTCTGTCAGTCTACTCTACTCTACTCTACTCTACTCTACTCTACTCTACTCTACTCTACTCTACTCTACTCTACTCTACTCTACTCTACTCTACTCTACATACAAGAGCAGGTTGTAATGATGAAACTCTATGGATACTTCAATGCCTGTCCTTGTCAAGAAGTAATTGAGCCACTATTTAGAATATGTATAGATCCTTCTAAGACACAAATCAGAACCTAGCTGGATTTAGGCTGCTACATCTCATAAAAAAGCCTAACCTACAAATGTTAAATGGCCTTGTCCAAATTGATTACCCATGATGATATACATTTTAGTCAGCTTACAAGTTATCCACCATAGGTTATTTAATAATTTTTAAAGATCTGGCCCCTTGCCTTAAGGATTTTGGCATAGTCCCCAGGACTGAAAGTAATCACCTTCCCTTAACTTTGTTTTGCTTTGTTAGGAAACAAATTAAGACCATTTAAATTGTCTGGCCAAGGTGGCTCTTATCAGGTCAGATGGAATTACTCCCTTGAAGATAGGATAGCCCAGTGATTTCACTCAGAGGAAGGAATTGCATTCTTTTCAACCCTGTGTAACTTAAGAGCATGCTCAGACCCAACCATCCCACAAGATAGTAAAATATTTGACATATACCATTATCTCATAGTTAAGCTTCAACCTTTTGTAACAAAGGCAAAATAGCAATCTGACCAGGAGGGGATGGTTCAAAGAGTTGTTTTGATAAATCTTGCATTGCTGTCAAATCAGCATTATTGAAATCCTATGTTACTTGCTCAGGCCAATCTCACCAGATTCTACCCAATTTTAAAGGAGCAGAAAAGACAATATAAGACCCTGCTCAGAAAAAAAATATCAAGATCAGAGGAAAAAGTGGTCACAACTAATCAAAGCCATAGAGTTCATAAATCTTTCCCTATTTTCACAGACTATTATAAACTGTTCACATAACAACATTATACAACTCTGTCCACCACTTCCAAGACTTTTATGGTGATCCGCATGATGACACCTAAGAGATGGATATACCATTATCTTCACTACCGCAGTGATCCTCAGTCAAATGCAAGAAAGTAAAAACTTTCATTAACCAACTTAAGTATGGTAAAGCCCCTGGGAGCTAATTAAATCGAATTCAAATAGGTGTCTTGGCTTGTTTATTTTCATATATTAACCACACAGCCAAAATTCCAGAAGACTGGCGGGAAATCATAATTGTTCCCTTATATAAAAAGGGTGATATGAATGATCTGGTTAATTATAAGCCAATTAGCCTATTGAACTCATTAGCTCTAACTAAATGCCAGGTACTTGTTTATCAAACTCCAAACTTGGGCAAGGGAGGAGGGATTAACTGACCCAGAGCAAGCAGGGTTTCAACTGGGATGCTCTACTATAGACCATTGCCTAGTGCAATTTGACAGATAAATATACAAAGCATTCTGACTTGAATCTATATGCAGTCTTTATTGATTTCAAGGCAGCTTTTGATAAAATTTCAAGGGTAAGGCTTTGGGACATTCTGAGCAGATCCTTTATAGACAAAAGATTTTTGCTCCTAAATCCATAAACTATACAATAAAACTATCCTTAGAGTAAGATGTAATCAGGGAGATCTTTCAAACTTTATTCACACTATCAAGAAGGTGAAACAAGGATCTATTCTAGCACCATTGCTTTTTAACATATATATTAACTCTCTGATTAAAACTTTTCAGAGAGTTGATATCCATGCACCTAAATTAGCTGATAGCTAATTTACTCTATGCTGATGATGCAGTTCTTCTCTCCTTGTCTTCTGTAGGCATGAAGTGGGCAATAAGAACCCTGACATCCAACTGCAATGAGGAACAATTAATAATCAATTAAGATAAATCTAAAATTCTAGTTTTCTCTAACAAAAGACAAAAGCACAAGTGGGCAAATGGATTCGCATGAATTAGAGCAACTCAAATGATTTAAATACTTGAACATAGTATTTCAGGCCTCTAGAAAATTAACAGCCCAAGTAAATTATGTCACTCTTAACTGCTCAAAAGAGCACACACAAGCAATAATTAAATTTCATAGCCAACAGGGGGCAAACTATATCACAGCAGCAGTTAAATTGTTTTTGGCTAAAACAGTTGCCTAACTATTGTATGGCATACAACTTGGCCCATACACAAGCTTAAGGGCACATGAAGCCATTCAATCAAATTTCCTTAGGACTTGTGTGGTGCTCCAAAATGCACCCCAATGCAGTATTGAGGCTTGAAGTTAATGTGCCAAGCATTAAGGCTTAAGTCTTGACTAGGATTCTAATCTCAGGATTTAGAATCATGTTCGATTCTACAGGCCTGATGCCTCTGCTGTTGACAGCTACCAATCTCATTGGCACAATATCTGTACAGCAGAACTTTGCAGTCTTGGGTTCTCTCCTAAATATTGGCTAATTATATCTCGAGAAGGTTAAATCAATAGTAAAAGAGAGAATCAGGGTCATTGATTATCAAAATGATATCGAGTGCCCCTGAATTCTGTCACCAAGTGTTAGACAGATAGAAACCCTCTACTGCCCTATCTCTAAGCAAATATAGGTGGGCCTTTCCCAAAGTCCATTTTGTGTATAGTTGTTTTGGCATGCAATACCCTATAGTGGCATCCTGAGGTGAGGAGTTTGAAACAGTTTATGTCCAGGATGTGAGGGGTCTGTAGATATTTTCTCAGCCCTCTTTCTGGTTCATGCAGTATATTGTGCAGGTCCTCAATGGAAGGCAGGCTGGTTGCAATTGTTTTTTCTGCAGTCCTAACTATCTGTTGAAGTCTATACCTGTCTTGTTTGCTGTACCAAACCAGATAGTTATAGAAGTACAGATGACAGATTCAATAATTCCTCTGTAGGACTGTATCAGCGGCTCCTTGGGCATCTGAGCTTTTTGAGTTGACACAGGAAGTACATTGTTTGTTGTGTCTTTTTTTTATTTTATTTTTGAATATACATCAATATATTAATACATGCACAGTGAGGCATCTGGGTATCATTCATTTGAATACAAGTAGTAATGATAGTATTAATATTATTTGTTATTTAAATCATACTTATGTAATTGTAATAATATTCTTATACTTATTTGTATTAAAATATAAGCCTTCATTATTTAATTGTTCAACATTTTAGTCCCCCATTCTAATAACAATAACAGTATTATTAGAACGTACATAGTATTATTTATTATTATTATTATTTAAAAAATTTATATGCCGCCCAACTCCCGAAGGACTCTGGGTGGCTTACATCATAAAAAAATAAAACATATAAAAACAATTTTAAAAAACCATCCATATTTAAAATAAAACATTCACACAACCATGCATGGGCCAATCAGAACAACTATTGGCTCCAGGCCTGCTGGAAAAGCCAGGTCTTAATGGCTTTACGGAAGGCCAGTAAGGTGGGGGTAGTACGGATCTCGGGGGGAAATTGGTTCCACAGAGTCGGAGCGGCTACAGAGAAGGCCCTCCCCCGCGGTCCCGCCAGCCGGCACTGTCTAGCCGACGGGACCTGAAGAAGGCCAACCCTGTGTGACCGCACTGGTCGTTGGGAGGAGTGTGGCAGAAGGCGGTCACGCAGATAAACTGGTCCTGAGCCATGTTAAAACATGGCTCTGTGGCCTTGAGCGGGGAGCTTAAAGGAGCACACAGTGATGGGATTGGTTGGTGCCATGAGGGATGTAGGAGAAGACCAGGCTGAGCCTGAGGGAGGGGA
>QLTV01002422.1:1845-12899 GCA_003457575.1 Thermophis baileyi | reverse complement strand
CCCGCCCTGCCCCCTCCCCACGTGGGATGAGGTGACAAAGGGGGCATGGCACCAGGGGTGAAATGCTCCCAGTTCGGGCTTGCCTGCGGGTCGCCGGACAGCTGATAGCGCCGGAAGCGGGAGACTTCGCCTGGACGCCACCATTTGGGTTCTTTTACCCTCTGCGCATGCACAAAGCATTCTGCGCATGCGCAGAGGGTAAAAGAACCCAAATGGCGGCATCCGGGTGGCTGGGCGAAGTCTCCCGCTTCTGTCGCTACTGGCTGTCCGGCGACCCGCAGGCACGGCTGAACCGGGAGCATTTCACCCCTGCAGTGATGGTGGCACCAAGATGGCAGGCTAATGCGCGCAGCGACCCCTGTGAAATGGTTGTTCGACCCCCAAAGGGGTCGCGACCCACAGGTTGAGAACCGCTGTTATAGAAGATACTGTGGCCTCCATGGATTGAGTCTCCCTGAGAAGAAAAGACATGTTATGGCAGTGTGTGATTCCTTCTTAAAAACAAACCCACACAGCTCAATATAATATTTGAGGAGGTATATGATTTTCTAGGTGCTTACAATAAAGGACATAATATTCAATATTATATTACTGTATATAATATTATTCAAACCCATAGCAACCATTCTTTCCTCTTGATTCATGGTGGAATAGATGACAGCCAAGAGGGATCTTTAAAGAATGATCAGAGACTATGAGGCCTTGAAAAGTAAGGTAAAGGAATAGCAGCACATGTAGTTTTTAATAATTTTTTTGCAATTGAGCATCTTGGTGAAAAAAGAGAAAATTGGATGCTGGGAAACAACAATTAAACAAGTGTATACCAAATCACCAAGAAAGATTTGTATTTTACAATCATTGCTTATATTATCTTTATTTCTGGGAAGAGATGGACTATATCTTACAAAGACAGTGAAGGAAATGTTTGGCAGGTGGTTTGTTGATCTCTTCAGGAGGACATTAAACTAAAACAAATGAACAAGGGCAGCAAAAACCCATAATCCAATACACACCCAAGGATTAAGGACATGAAAGCAGAATGCAGAGTCTGGAAGTCAGGAAGGGCAGAGTTTTAGGAAACTACAACAGAGAAGCTAGTTAGGTGGTGCTCTTCAGAACCTCAACTCAACACTAAAACACTCTCAGAAAATGACTTAGGAAAACTAGAGATTCTTCCTGAGGAAAACCAACCTATTATGATTGGAAGCAGTGAAACATGATGGAGAATATTCATGACTGGCACATAGCATTGAAAGGTTTTCGAAGGAAAAAAAAATTCAACAAAAATCCAACAGAAAAATAAACTTGCACAGAAATTCAGGAATTAGAGGATAGAAATCCCACTGAAAGTATTTTGGGAGTAATAAAAGGAGAGAGAACATAAATGAGCAGACAAGAGATACTGTTGATGCCCTACATCAACTGACCAGTCTTTCAAAAAGGCAAGGAATAATGAACATTTCATATTTCAAATTATCCTGATAGCCTCTGGGAATTTACTTCTGCCAAGCATCAGAGGTCCAACAAATTCCTGCCTTCTTTTGCTGACAGTCTGATTTCTCAAAAGATGGAGGAAAAAAAGAAAGGGGTCTGCTATGCTGGTCTTCATCAACAGAGAAGAATTGATGTAGAAGTGAGAGAGACTCATTCCTTGGAGAAAAATGATCAAATTATCCTTGCATTCATACCACATTCCTCCCAACGACCAGTGAGGTCGCACAGGGTTGGCCTTCTTCAGGTCCCGTCAGCCAGACAGTGTCAGCTGGCGGGACCATGGGGGAGGGCCTTCTCTGTAGCCGCTCCAACTCTGTGGAACCAACTTCCCCCCGAGATCCGTACTACCCCCACCTTACTGGCCTTCCGTAAAGCCGTTAAGACCTGGCTTTTCCAGCAGGCCTGGGGCCAATAGTTGTTCTGATTGGCCCATGTATGGTTGTGTGAATGTTTTATTTTAATATAGATATGGTTTTTTTAAATTGTTTTTATATGTTTTATTTTTATTTTTTTTACATGATGTAAGCCGCCCAGAGTCCTTTGGGAGTTGGGCTGCATATAAATTTTATAAATTAAATTAAATTAAATTAAAATTAAATTCATAATAAAGGAACAATAGACTGCATTGAATATTAATTGATAAGCAATTTTAAGGCACTCAAATATGTAGAATCTGTCTGTTCAATATATGTACACCAAGAGAAATGTTGTGGATTCTTCCACCCTAATATAATAAAAAGTGGAAATCCTTTTTCAGTTGTAACCAGTGGTGGGTTCTAAATCCCATCGCTACCGGTTCGTGCGCGTGGGTGGATGGGTGGAGCCTCCCGCCGCCGCCGCTACCGGTTCGCAGAACCGGGCCGAACCGGGAGCAACCCACCGCTGGTTGTAACTCCTCATTCTGGAACAGAACCGTGAGAGCCAGTGGTTCTATAAAGTGCTTAAGGCTTTATCCATGTCCATAGAGGAAGCTTAAAGTCCACCTTCTGCTATGGAAGCTTATTGAATAACTTTGGGCTGGTCACTGACCCTCAGCCCAACTTCCCCCACAGGGCTGTAAGAACAAATTGGAGGATGAACGGTAGAATACAATTTAAAAAAAAAAAGCTTGTTATTTGTCAATATAAAATTACATCCAAAAGTAATGGAAAAAAATTAAGAAGATTAGAGAATTAAGGAGTCTCAAAATAGATAACGTCTGATGTAAAATAAAAATAATATTGTATGTACAGCTTAGAGCAGTGATGGCAAACCTTTTTTGGTTCGCGTGCCAAAAGGGGGTGTGTGCGCGCGCTAGCGCGCACGCACGTACCCACACCCATTCCCCCCCGAATGCGCACAACCCCCCGCTGCCCCCTCCACATGCGCACACCCCCCCCCCCGCAAATGCGCAAAGGCCTCACTGAAGCCTGGGACGGCGAAAAATGGCCCAACGGGCAAACCGGAAGTTCGGAAAAACGCACTTCCGGTTTGCCCGTTGGGCTGTTTTTTGCACTCCGGGGCTTCAGGAAGCTTCCCTGAAGCCTCCGGAGGGCAAAACGGCCTTCCCCAAGGCCGAACATCAGCTGGCCAGCACACGCATGCGCGCTGGAGCTGACATAGGGGAACGCCTCGCGTGCCCTCTAATATGGCTCCGCGTGCCACCTGTGGCACGCGTGCCATAGGTTCGCCATCACTGGCTTAGAGAAACTGGACATGGAAAGCTAATTTTCTATCATTGTTTGAAATGTTGAAGATACAAGAGTGTTGGGATCCCAGTTGTTTTATACAACAAAGTTTTTGTTCCCAAATTCTTATATGCTAAGCTATACTTCCAATCATGTGTCCACTGCTCTCATGATACACTGATCCTTCTGTTGATTGTTCAGAGGCGCATTACTTAGCATGTATAGCTGATTCTTCCTTTTAATTGTATTAGTTCTCCTTTCTTTTCCTTTATAAAACAAAGGCTATACCTTTATTAATCATTCATCTAGACCAGCGGTTCTCAACCTGTGGGTCGCAACCCCTTTGGGGGTCGAATGACCCTTTCACAGGGGTCGCCTAAGCGCATGCTAGCCCGCCATGCCCCCTTTGTCACCTCATGGCGCGCGGGGAGGGGGCAGGGAGGGGGTTGCGGCGGTGGGGCGGGGGTCGCGGCATTAGGAAGGTTGAGAACCACTGATCTAGACTATACCTGTTTCTGGTGTCAGTTCTGTTTCTAAGCCGCCTTCTCTAGGTCCTTGCCTTGTTCTTTTTGCCTGATGTGATGTTGAAGAAGCAGCTTTTCCTTCTGTTTCTGACATGGAGACCTGGGATGCTGTCTTCCCCAGTGTAAGAGCAATCTAATATTTTTTGAAGCTGACTGGATCAGGTAATTCTTAGTCAAGCACTGTATGCTGAAATCAGTGGCTGTACTGCTGCTGCTTTCACACTGAGCCTTAACTTCAAAGCATCTGTATTTATCTGTTCCCATGGAGATAGGCACCCAAGCATTACACCATAACAAGCAGGAAGCGCTAACAGGAGATGAACTGGTAAGGTGTAAGCTGTGACTCATACCTGGAGGGTATGGTATTTTTTTGCTGGCAACGTAGCTTTGATTTCCAGGCTATTTTCATAAATACAAGTGTATAGATCTACAAATTAATTATCCTTTGGTTTCCTAGTTATACTGCTGCTTCTGGCCAAAGATTGGTGCCCTTTCTCTGTTGAATAATACAAGTAGATACATTCCTAAAACTTCATAACTTTTCCAGGTTTTCCTGTATCACTGGTTTCTTGTAGGATATTTTGTAGAGACTTTTACTTAGAAGGCAGTGGCCTCTATTAACAGAGTTTATTGTGAAGTAAATAATGAAGAATCCAGTTAGCAGCCATCAAATGACATTGCAGAGGTAACTCAGACAAGCATGACAAACTTGGTGAAAAGGCAAACTCAAAACAAATGTACCTACAGGAAGGCAAGGAAAACATACAGAGAACAGTGCTTCTGGAATTCTTTGTAACCCCTTAATAGTAGCCTTGCCCTCGGGAATTTGAACAGGGCCATCAACGCTTTTCCAAGCCTAACTGACTCTTTTATAGACTCTGGGATTATTTTTCAGGACTTTTTCTTCAAAGCATTTGGCTAGAGCTCAGAATCCGGTCCATTTTAAAATTTGATCTTTCTTTTACCAGCTTTTCCCCTCATTCTTCTTTTAGTGAGTTATCACCCTAATGGACAAATAGACAGCTGGATAGAGACTTGAGCTCTTTTACATAACTTCTTTTCAATATGCCCATTGAGTTAAAAATGTTTTGTTTTTTTAAAAGTGTCTGTCCTTTTCTTGTCTCTTTGTTTATATTTCTGGTATAATATAGCCTTACTATCTCAAGGGGATTCACCTGATCAGTCCATGTTCCACTAGATAGATTCAGATAGACTATCTACTATGTATTATCCATCCTTCCATATCTATCTATCTATCTCCTGAATTAATTATCCACTTGATATATTTATCTACACTATCTATCTATCTATCTATCTATCTATCTAACTATCTATCTATCTATCTATCTATCTATCTATCTATCTATCTATCTATCTATCTATCTATCTATCTATCTATCTATCTATCTATCTATCTATCATCTATCTATCTATCTATCTATCTATCTATCTATCTATCTATCTATCTATCTATCTATCTATCTATCTATCTATCCATCCATCCATCCATCCATCCATCCATCCATCCATCCATCCATCCATCCATCCATCCATCCATCCATCTCTAAAGTTCCATCTCAAACATAAAGGTAGGCAAAAGCAGTTCATGAAATTTCTCCTGTGAAGCACGTAGAATCAGAACATTTGTAAGGCTGAAGCATAGAAGACTTATTCAAGACTATATACAAGAATCTAGTCAACTAAAGCTCAACACTAAACTGGTGCCAGATAAAAATCAACAGAACTCAGAAGGTGTTGGACTTGGAGTGCTTGTAGAAATGCAACAGCATGATGACAAGCTTAACTCTGCTCCCCAGCTTTGACTGCTCTTCTCATACAACTCCCATTATCTCTGTATGCAATTACACCACTATGTATTATAACCCCATCTATAAATGCATACTGCTGCCTCCTCTCATCCCCTATATATCCCTCAAACTTTTACCCCTCATTGCCTTTCCACCTTTTGTTGCCCCATTCTATCTCACCCTGTTCTCCCCAAATCTCCATAGCTGCCTCTTTTCAACATTCATCCCAGTCAACAAAACCCCCCATCTCTCTCTATCTCTATCTCCCTCTTTGTCATTTACCCATCCCCATTCTTAAACTCTAGTCATTCTTTTTCTCATCTTTCTTTCTACTCTGCCTCTCTATGCTGTCCCCCATCCTTAAATCCCATCCTTGCCTTCTGCTGTCTTTGTCTCTCTATCATATATTGGTTGGTTAGATCTTCCTCTCATCTTTTTTCTTTATTCCCTGTTCCTGAGCCCTGAAAAGTCAGTCTGGCCTGGTTTCCTTTGTTAGTGTTCAGACAACTAAATAACCTTTTGCTTTTAGGATAAATATACTTTTTGTAATACTGATTGCACTCTGTTTAAAACTGATTACAGGGAAAAGTAATGGGTAAAGTGTTTCACTGATAGATTCTTTTAAAAATAGTTTTTCATATAGAGAAGACGATGAGGAAATGATGTCATGGAATGTTGGGTGGATTTTGAAAATTCATATAGGACATGGCTTTTCTGGAATGAGAAAGGCTATGTGCATTCATGTATGCCAATTTCTTATTTTGTTAACAGACAGCTAGTGGTGATCAGGTCTCTCTTTCTCTCCAATCAATGACTGTAATTCTGATTAATTTGATTATGTACTTGTGAAAGAGACAGACCAATATTTAATTTTATATATGAGGTACACTATCTGAGAGGCCATTATGGAAATTAAGAGTAATGTTTTAAAAATTGATTTTACTTCATTAAATCTACCACTTCAGTAATCATATTTCACTGAGATTTCTACTTGAAATGGGAAAGGAACTAAAAGGAGAGGGTCTGAATGGGAGGAGAATTAATTCTATTTCAATTAATTAATCTATTAATCTTACTGCAGAAGGTTTAAAGGGAGATGGTCTTAAATATTCATATTCTGTATGTTGATTTTTAGTTTTAAAATGTTTTTGCAGTGGTTCATTGCTTCAGTGAAGCCCCTGATTTTCTATTCAAAGGCATAGGGAATCCTCAGTCCAGTGGAAATTGCACAATAGCTTGACATAAATTATATTATTACACACTAAGTGGAAAAATGTTATAGAAAATATAAATAGATGTTTTTGTTGTATGGTCTTCCACCTTATTAGTATGTAATAAAAATGCACTTACCAGTATTACTTACAGTCATTCTCTCTCAATCTTTATTTGACTTCTAATAAAGACAATTCTTTATAACATAGAAAGCATTCATATATTTAACTTTGTGACACTTTTCTCCTGAAATCTAATAAATTAAAACAAAATATAGCATATTAAATGCAAAACAGTTAATTATGTCTGTGTGACTATATCTTTCTGAGGAAAGACTTCAAAATGTGAATTCCTCCTCTCATTTTAAGCTGGGTCAAGTTTTCTTTGATATAAACCTGCCTGACACTAAATTTAAATATTGAACCATACCTTTGATGGCTTCTGCTCCAGCTATGAGAGATGAAGTATGGTAATTCCATCTCCCCCCAAATAACCCTGATGGGAACTTCCAAATTCAAATAAATTTGATATCAGATAGATGTCAACCTGGGGTACCATCTTGGTGAAACAAAAGGGCCAGTTTGGTGGTGGTATTGTAAGTTTTAGTCCCATTTTAGGCATGAAATCTGGTTGGGTGACTTGAGCCAGTCACTGTCTCTCAGCCCAACCCACCTCACAGGATTGTTGTTGTGGGGAAAACAGAAGAAGGAAGGAGTATTGTGTACATTCACTGCCTTCAGTTACTTATAAAAGAATAAAGCCAGGAGAAAAATCTAACAAATAAACAAATAAATAAAATAAACATATAATAAATTTCATTCATAAACTGCACAAAAATTTAATCTGTTTATGCAATAGCTGTGGTTAAAACTAACCTGATACAACATACCACATACAGTCAGCTATCATGCTTTTCTAAATGATACAATACTGCTAAAAGAATATGTGTTTTCAGCATTAAATTAAAAAAGATTCTTGCCTTTTAGTTAATGCTGATTATCCAAAGTGTATTTCAGTCCTGAAGATTTTCTATATTAACCTTTATTAGGTGAAAAATTCTCTGAATCCTTTCTTGCTTTGGTTCAGTATGATGAAGAAGATGAAGGGACACCATCCTTAAAGCAATCTAATCTATGGGACTCTTAATGATTTGCATAATGAAGAAAGTAATTTTGAAGTATGGCTGAGACCCATTATATGCCTGATCAGTTTATGCAATAGTCTATGAAATCGAGCCATGTAAGTTATAGTAAGGTCCAGGATAACCTTGACAGAATAACAGCCATGCATTTTCTCCAAAATATCTGTGTATGTATTGGAGAATAATTACAGGTTATCTTGAGAGACAAAGATATTGCTTTACATAATAAAGATGGAAATAGGGAGGAAACAATTTTCCTTATGGAAAGATATGTTTCAGAAATATCCACTAAAGCTTGGAGACAATGTTCACTTCTCAAAGGTTTCTTTGGTAGTTACATGGGAACCCAAGAAAGTTCCAATACAATTGTAATTATATTAATATAATGACTCTATGTGCACACTTAAAAATTAAGTATCCTTGAAGTCAATACATTCTGCGTTCATATCAGTATGATTTACTCTTGATGCATTTGCTTTTTTTTGTATCAGAAAAGTTGAAAAGGTAGGGAACTTCTTTATGATTGAGGGACACAAAATTAAAAAATGTTGAGCATAACCAAATAGCAAATATGACTTACTGTAATGCAATTACAATCTCTGTGGCTGCTTCAGTTCAGTTATAGCCTCACTTCAAATTTTCCATACCAATACAGTACTGGGAAATTGATAAGGAATTTCTCTTTTTCACTCATGAAGACAGCATCTTGTAAAAAATTGTGTTGAATATTTTGGCAGTTTTGGATAATCAATTTTAAAAGTATATCATTCATTCCAAACATAAAGAGCAACTGAAATGCTTGGGAACTAGGAGAATTTTCCCTACAAGATGGTCTTCGGGACTTTTCACTTAGAAAAATCAACCATTAGGGCCATAGTTCTGTACAGGTTGCAATGAATTTTGGAATAAATATGCTGTTGTTGTTGTTGTTGTTGTTGTTGTTATATTATTATTATTATTATTATTATTATTATTATTATTATTATTATTATTATTATTATTATTATTATTATTATTATTATTATTATTATTATTATTATTATTACTTTTATTCATTAAACATGAAACAGTCAACTGAACATTTAAAAACGTATCACAAATATCATTGACTGGCTCTGGTGGTTGATACGGGTTGCTGCCAGCATTCTAGGTATCGACCAAGTATTTTCTTAAAATGTATGTTGTTCCGAGTAGCGCACTCTTTTGCAGTTCCGCTGGTGTTATTACAGGAAGCTGCAATTTCTTGATGTACTTTGTATAATTCTTGGACATGGTGCCAAGTGCCCCGATGACAATGGGTATCACTGTTACATGTTTCATCCATAATCGCGTAGTTTCGATGGCCAGGTCGCGATATTTTGTGATTTTTTTCCCAGTTCTTTTTCTTCGACTCTGGCGTCTCCTGGTACAGCGATATCAACAAATTGTACGGTTGTTGTTGTTGTTATTGTTGTTGTCATTATTATTATTATTATTATTATTATTATTATTATTATTATTATTATTATTATTATTATTATTATTATTATTATTATTATTATTATTATTATCTCTTTTATTCATTAAACATGAAACTCAGTCAACTGAACATTTAAAAATGTATCACAAATATTGACTGGCGCTGATGGTACAGCGATATTAATAAATTGTATGCTTCAGTTTTCGACAACTGTGATATCTGGCGTGTTCCAAATGACGATCCGTCTGTATTTGAAAGTCCCACAAGATCTTCATCTTCTCATTTTCGACAACTTTTTCCACTTTGTTCCCATGACTTTTCAGATACAGGTAAGTCGTATTTTTTACATAATGACCAGTGGATTAATTTAGCAACTTGGTCATGTTGTTGTTGTTGTTGTTGTTATTGTCGTCATCATCATCATCATCATCATCATCATCATCATCATCATCATCATCATTATATGTATGACCAGCTTTTGAACAAATGCAAGGCAGAATTTCATGAAAACAAAACCCATGTTTCAATAAAACTCTAAGCAATAAAAATATCTGAGATGTCAATGGATATGGCCCTTTGGGAAGCTACTAAAGCAAAGGAAGTACAAACAAAACTGACTAAAATTAGAATCAGTTTATTATCACAACTGACTACAATTGTTTGCATTGTCACAGGCATTTAATGGCTATTTAATTCTTGGATTTGGACCTAAGCAACTGCTTGATCACATTATTTCTATAGCATTGTCCATCTTCACAATTAATCCTTCACAATTAGACAGCAAGCTGCCCAAGTCTTGCATGTTTTCAGCCTCTCCTCTCACATAGTATTTTCCAATCAATGCTTGAGGAACTCTATTCCCATAAATTTGCTATCTATTCAAAATGCTATGATTGGGTGATAAATGCAATCTAATTGAAAGGGTCACTGAGCTGAGGATCTTCTTCAGGGTTATCTCTATGCTTTTCTAAAAAAGGTATATAACAGCCACTGCCAAAACATATGCTTAGGAGAAAGGAAGGATGGAGAGAGGAAGAACTTCAAGATTGCCCCATTTTGATGCTAGATAGTATAAGAGTATCTTATTGTCTCCTGTTACAATAGTTCCAGCAATTTTTGCAGTGTTTGTTCACTAATGTGGCCTATCTCAAAGGGCTGACAAGGCAATCCTGTTGACCATGGAATCCTGCTTTCCTTCTCCCACTTCCCTTTTCACACAGCATTTTATGCAAATACTGAAAGATCTCCTCATCTCTTCTATTACTGTACATATCAGGACTAAGAGCCCTTTAAAAATTAAAAAGGGGCTTATAATTTAGTTTTAAAAAGACATACAAGGAAGGAACCAGGAGATTATGGAACAGTGTATCCAGTGTGAGTTAAACAGAAAGAGAGGAAGGAAGGAAGGAAGGAAGGAAGGAAGGAAGGAAGGAAGGAAGGAAGGAAGGAAGGAAGGAAGGAAGGGAAGATGTGTGTGTGTGTGTATGGGAACTGACACTACACTCCCATAAGAGACCCAGTCCAGTGCTCCATGAATTCTGTTGACCCTTATTTAGCATCAATTTGATTTGACCGTTAGTAGATCAGATTCACGTGTATAGGTTGCATGCAATAAACTCTTGGTGCTTTGAACTCAGCTCCTGTTCCTGGTTACTTGAGCCTGACATTACCTTGGGTTTTGAATGTTAATTTTCAGATTCATATTTTTCATTGCATCATATATTATTCAATCGAAATAATTCAGATATT
>QLTV01002421.1:1365942-1397455 GCA_003457575.1 Thermophis baileyi | reverse complement strand
GACCAACTGTAGTCTCCGAACACTCTTCAAGGGTAGCCCCATGTAGAGCACGTTGCAATAATCTAATCTTGAGGTGACAAGGGCATGTGTGACTGTGAGGAGAGCCTGTCCAACTCTCAACTGCTGAAGCCTTGGGAGGGGCTAGACACTTGAGGTCTCTCATTACTGGGAATCGAACCAAGAACCTAATACATTGAAGGCCAGAAAGCTCTACATATGTTATTCAAAACCACTGTATAAGAATGGAAACCCCAACCATTTATCCCACTAAATGACTGGTCATGGTTGTTGGTTGGTAACACACTGGACAATGTGTCTTAAATAGAAAGTTCAGGCTTAGAAATCAGACCCAGTACAGCAGGTTAAGGAATGGAAGGCAACTCTCAGCATTTCCTTAAGTCAGCATATTTAGCATTCATATTTATTGGAACATAGACCAGCCATTTTAATTAATGTCAAACTACACAAAAGGGAAAGTGAGATAAAAGAACGGGTCAGGCTGATGTACAGCCTTACAAGCTCTCTTCATCATTGCAGCTTATGTACAGAAAGAGAAAGATAAGAGAAGCAGCGCTGCCAAGTTCAGAATGAAAAACTATAATGAATACGGACACTTCATTGCAGAGGGTTCTATCATCTATTATGAACCCAGACATTAAAGGATGGTTTTACTGGATACTTTCAATCTCTGCATATTGTTTAACCACAAGAAAGGCGGATGGGTTACTTGTTTAATCAGACAGGCAGCCCGATCAGGCATTTAATATTTCGGCAATTGTGTGATGCTTCTTATGCCTCGCCATAAATCCCCTTGTTCAATAGAATAACCAAAGGGTTTTGTTTGCATATGGGAAACCTATCCTGCTTACATGACATCCAAAGGATGCCATTGCCTATTCAATCACGCCTGATTTTTAATTGTTAAAGCAAATCTTTACAGCGTTGACACAACACTGTTTATTTAATGGTGAATATGCGGCAAGGAAATATTAATAGTTCATCATAAATTTTGAGGTGTTACATAAGATAATGTAGCATATTGTGCTGAACAGTTTCATGTTTTTAAAATCTGTTAATGGTAAATTTGTCATTTAAGTTGGAGGGATATTTTTTTTCCATATTAATTTTTTCCCCTTCTTTTCACCAAGCTTAAAGTAAATTCCTAAATAATTGTGTGGATGCATGGATATTTGGTTGTATCCATTTTTACTTAAAGAAAACCTTCCTGATATTTTATAATATAAAGCATAGTTTTATGCATTTGATATGACATTTGGTTCCATCTCAGACACTTCAGATAGCTAATTCAGAAAGTCAGTTTCTAATTTACCCTAGTAACAATAGCAATAGCACTTAGACTTATATACCGCTTCACAGTGCTTTACAGCCCTCTCTAAGCGGTTTACAGAGTCAGCATCTTGCCCCCAACAATCTGGGTCCTCATTTTACCCACCTCGGAAGGATGGACGGCTGAGTCAACCTTGAGCAGCTCAGAATCGAACTCCTGGCATGAACAGTGAGTTAGCCCTGCAGTACTGCATTCTAACCATTGTGTCACCATGGCTCAAGTATGATTGACAATGAACATACAGGTTTTCTTTTTCTCTATTTTTTTTTTTGGTGGGGGGAGGTATGGTGAGTAAGTGACAGATCTTTTCCACCCAAGTGACTATGTTCGAAAAAAGTGCTTACTGCAGAAAATATTCTTCAAACTGCTGCTTCTGGAGCAGACATATAGAAGGAAGTAGAGGGCAAATACAATAGGGACTCTAAATGCCATGGCAGTGCCAGATATACCCACTACTTGTATGCCAGGATGATATCGTCTAGACCAGAGGTTTCCAAACTTGCCAACTTTAAGACTTGTGGACTTCAACATGCTGGCTGGAGAATTCTGGGAGTTGAAAGTTTGGAGACCCCTGGTCTAGAAATACCAAGGCAGCCAAGGGCAGGAATTTCAGTAAACTTGTGTGTACTTCCTATTCAGCCAAGTAGAGTTCTTGGAATAAGAAAGAATTACTGCTAAGAAAATAACACCTTGTTTACATCTACCTTTCTCATTAGGTCCAGAAGGAGTAGCACATTGTGGGTCCTGTCAGATAGGGGCTGTCGTTAGCTGGGAGCTAGGAAGAAAGTTTTTTTTTCTGTTGTAGCCCTTGCCCCGTGAAGTATATCCCCCCACCCCTGAGAGATATTGAGGCTGGCCCTCAATCCTTTGGGCCTTTTGAAAAGCCATTCAAACATGGTTTTGTCAAGTAGCTTGGGATCCCATGATAGAGAGGAATTTGCTAGGTGGCTGCATGACAATTGATGTAATGCACTCGCTATATGTTTTGCCACCATTTTAAACTAGTTTTTATTTTTTAATTTAAATTGGTTGCTTTAGTGTTTTTTAAAATCATTTTAATGAATATTATGTATGCCATTCAGATTTACTATGTGAAGTAGGCACCTTTTAAATGTGCTTAAATAAATAGCAATAGCACTTAAACTTACATACCGCTTCACAGTGCTTTACAGCCCTCTGTAAGTGGTTTACAGAGTCAGCATATTGCCCCCAACAATCTAGGTCCTCCTTTTACTGACCTCGGAAGGATGGAAGGCTGAGTCAACCTTGAGCCTGGTGAGATTTGAACTGCCAAATTGCAGGCAGCCGGCAGTCAACAGAAGTAGCCTGCATTCTAACCACTGCACCACCACGGCTCTTATAAATAAATAATAACCTTGCATTTATTTATCTATGTGATATCTTCTTTATCATTGGAGATATAGCTAATGTGTCTCTGCCAGATTATGATAACAATTAAACTTTTAAAGACTAAATATAAAGCTCAATGCTTCTGAAATCATTGTTCCAATCGAGGTCAATTCAAAACTCTCTTCAAGCTACATTAAAACGAGTCCAAGTGGTGCAGTGGTTAGAATGCAGTACTGCAGGCTAACTCTGCCCACAGACCAGAGTTAAATCCCGACCAGCTCAAGGTTGACTCAGCCTACCATCCTTCCGAGGTCGGCAAAATGAGGACCCAGATTGTTGGGGACAATATGCTGACATTTGTAAACCACTCAGAGAGTGCTGTAAAGCACTATGAAGCGGTATATAAATCTAAGTGCTATTGTTATTGTGATGTTATAGGGCACGGAACAGTATATTGAAAAACACCTTCAAGTTTCAGGTCATGCTACACTTAAACAACTTATCTTCAAACATCTTTAACCTAAAGACGTACAACAATGTTAATGTTAAGTTGATTTTTGAACGCTGCAGTGGAATCTTCTTCACCATTTGCTGATCTTGTTGATTTTGACAATGATCTTGTTTTGTTACTTAGAGGATGCTGCAGTTATCATTTGATTCACATGTATGTTTATCCATGTTTGTTTATTCCTATTTTACTTGTATAACTGTGTGTAATAGGGCTGCCACAAACAAGAGGGAGTGAAGCTATTCTCCAAAGCACCTAAGGGAAGGACAAGAAGCAATGGGTGGAAACTAATCAAGGAGAGAAGCAACCTAGAACTAAGGAGAAATTTCCTGACTGTTAGAACAATTAATCAGTGGAACAACTTGCCTCCAGAAGTTGTGAATGCTCCAACACTGGATGTTTTAAAGAATATGTTGGATAACCATTTGTCTGAAGTGGTGTAGGGTTTCCTGCCTAAGCAGGGGGTTGGACTAGAAGACCTCCAAGGTCCCTTCCAACTCTGTTATTTCTATTTCTAAAGGGCATTGTTTTTTATATAAATTAGCCACCTTAGAAGCTGCCAAAAGATAGCATGTTCACTGTATCTATGTAGTTTTCAGAAAGAGTGGAAGACTTCCGTATTTTTCGGAGTATAAGACGCACCGGAGTATAAGACGCACCTTAGTTTTGGGGGAGGAAAACAAGGGGAAAAAAATCTGCCTCTGCCTCCCAGCAATTTGCCTCCCAGCAAACAGCAAACAGCAAACAGTACAATTTCTGTGTATGTGTGCCTGACCGATAGAAATAGCAAAGAATTGGAGAAATGTACATTATGGCAGTATATTAATGCCAGAAAGTTTTCTTAAATGTAGTCACACTAACTCCTCCCAATTATTTAAATAGTTCTACTCCAAACATGACTAAGTCAGGGTTTAACTCAGTTGCCTTATTTTAATACTAAATCAGGACACTATTACATTTCAGATTATTACTTGTACAGATGCTGTTAAAATTGATGTGGCTTTCTTGAAGTATACATTATTCTCTGCTATTTAAAAGAAGATACAATAGCACTGGGCCTCTTCAGATCAAGCATTTATTTTAAAAAGTTCTTTCATTTTGTTAAGTTGTCTAGAACAATAATAAAGCAGTCTTTAAAAAATAAGGCTAATAATTTGAACATTCTATAAACATTTATAGTTATTGACTTACCTCCTTGCATCCAGTTTCAGCAGTCTGATTTGCACAAGAAAATAAAATTCTGCCTCTGCATCCCAGCAATTTGCCTCCTTGCAGTTCTAGTTTCACTTTCATTTTAGCAGGTGGGTCTGCCTGCAGCCTCTGCGGATAATCAGTTGCTTCTGCTAATCAGGCTCTGTTCTGTTTGCTGCAAGGAGGTAAATTGCTGGGAGGCAGAGGCCAAAGGGTGGGGGTGGCTGGGTGGGGCTACATTCGATGTATGAGATGCACCCAAGTTGTCACCCTCTTTTTGGGAGTAAAAAGATGCGTCTTATACTCCGAAAAATACAGTACTTTATTTCAACTTACATTTCAGTCTGCATATTAGTTAGGATGAAGTTAATAGCAGGTTTGGTAACAAACTGAATTTCTAAACTAGAGAAGTTTGCAAATGAAAATTTCTCTTTGGTGATGTTTTGAGGAAAGAAAGTCACAATCTTTCTTTTTTTCCCTTTTAGAGAAAGCACCCTCAAGAGATAATGAGATATAAGCTTATTATTATTTCTTCTCACTCCCTCATTTGAGAGAAAATAGTTCCTGCTTTTCTAAGATGTCTTTAAAACTGAAAATAAAGCTGTACAGTTCTATTTTTATATGGTAGAAAAACATTTGCTAAATCTTGAGAAGAAAGACAGACAAATATAAAAATTAAGGTACCAATTTAATTATTCATCAAAAACAACTTTAGAGTTCACTTATGTATGGGTTTACACTAAATGGAAGCATTAAAATTTAAAAAATGATAGTGTTCTCCCAGGTATCATCAGATTTCAAATACATATTAATAGAACAGCCTGCACTTAAGTAAAGTAATGAAAGGTTTCCCTTTCAGTCAGCTCCACTAGGGCTCATCTCTTGTTTCTTGGCCAAGGGAGCCAGTATTGTCTGAAGACATTTTCCATGGTCATGTGGCCAACCTGGCTATATGCCAGAGGTGCATGGAATGCTGTTACCTTCCCACCAAAATGTAGCTATCAATTTACTTGCATTTGCATGCTTTCAAACTGCTAGATGGGCAGGAGCTGGAGCAAATAACGGGAGCTCACCCCATTGTGTGATAGCTCAGGTCTTGAACCCAGGCTGTCAGCTCTCCAGCTACAAGAAGTCCAAATGTTATGGAATAGCACTTTCCTCCACATTATCTGTTTTTCAGAATAAACAAATAAATTAGTCAATATCACACCAATACATAGTGTGAAAACACTTCCCATTACTTCATTGAATTTTTTAGCTTTAGAATAGAGTAACAGAGTTGGAAAGGACCTTGGAGGTCTTCTAGTCCAACCACCTGCTTAGGCAGGAAACCCTACACCACTTCAGACAAATCTTTTCTTAAAAACTTCCAGGGTTGGAGCATTCACAACTTCTGGAGGCAAATTGTTCCACTGATTAATTGTTCTAACTGTCAGGAAATTTCTCCTTAGTTCTAAGTTGCTTCTCTCCTTGATTAATTTCCACCCATTGCTTCTTGTTCTACCCTCAGGTGCTTTGGAGAATAGTTTGACTCCCTCTTGTTTGTGGCAACCCCTGAGATTCCTTCTTTTCATCAGACTAGACATACCCAGTTCCAGCAACCGTTCTTTATATGTTTTAGCCTCCAGTCCCCTAATCATCTTTGTTGCTCTTCTCTGCACTCTTTCTAGAATCTCCACATCTTTTTTACATCGTGGCGACCAAAACTGGATGCATTATTCCAAGTGTGGCCTTACCAAGGCATTATAAAATGGTATTAACACTTCATGTGATCTTGATTCTGTCCCTCTGTTTATGCAGCCTAGAACTGTGTTGGCTTTTTTGGCAGCTGCTGCACACTGCTGGCTCATATTTAAATGGTTGTCCACTAGGACTCCAAGATCTCTCTCACAGTTACTACTATTGAGCAAGGTACCACATATACTGTACCTGTGCTGTTTCCATAGGCATTTCCATCCAGGCATAGAGGTTGACATTGGAAAAACCACACCTGAAAATGCTATTAGGCCAGCCAGCTAGACCACATACTTAAAATAATACCATGAAGATACTGTGTGTGCTGAGCTTCAACTATACTGGATTTAAAAAAAAAACTTGATTTTGAGTGGCCTTCTTGGTATTTGGGAAAATTTTAATGTGCTTTAAACTTTCTTTTCACTGATGCCCTGAAAGAAACAGACACTTTAATAGGATTGCAAAACCCCAATTTGATGCAGTAAAAAATATGCTGAAAAGTTTAATGTTGAATATATTGAATGCTATAATGGTGTTGTCTTCTAAGTGCTCATTCAGAAATGTATAAACTGGAAATGGTAATCCTGTAGTCCAGTGGTGGGATTCATTTTTTTTACTACCGGTTCTGTGGGTGTGGCTTGGTGGGCATGGCTTGGTGGTCATGTGAGTGGGTGTGGGTGTGGGTGGGTGGTCATGTGAGTGGGTGGTCATGGCCAACTCAATGTCACTCCCACCCAGTCACATGACCCCCACCAGCCACACCTACCCAGGTTCTGTGGCTCCTGGTGTTTTCTGTGGGAAATGGGTCATGTGACTGGGTGGGCATGGCCAACTTGATTGGTCTCACCCTTAGGAAATTTCTCCTTAGTCCAACTCACAATAAAATAGCACAATAAAATAGTACTGTTCCAATATTTAAAATAGAATAGAATAACAGAATTGGAAAGGACCTTGGAGGTCTTCTAGTCCAACCTCCTGCTTAGGCAGATACACCACGTCAGACAAATGATTATCCAATCTCTTCTTAAAAACTTCCAGTGTTGGAGCATTTACAACTTCTGGAGGCAAGTTGTTCCACTGATTAATTGTTCTATCGGGAAATTTGAGGGGCTCCTACAAAAATGAGGGTGTCAATCTATTTTCCAAAGCACCAAAAGGCACAACAAGAAATAATAGATGGAAACTAACCAAAGAGAGAAGCAACCTAGGACTAAGGAGAAATTTCCTAAGGGTGAGACCAATCAACCAATGGAATAGCTTGCCTTCAGAAGTTGTGGGTGCTCCATCACTAAGAGGTTTTCAAAAAGAGTGAGGGAAGTACACCCCAAAAGGACAGTGCCAGGAACCACTAAAACAAAACATTTAAAACAGCCATTCCCCTTTAAAAAAAAAAGCCAACCCCAAAGCAAACACAGAAGCTGAGAGGGAAACTAAGAGCAGCTGCTCAGGCTAATTGAAAGCCTGGGCATGCTGCCAAAAGCCATTAACCCTTCCAACTCTATTATTCTATGTTCTCTATGTTCTAAATTGGGTGCTTCACAGCAGAAGCAATACAGCTGGCTGGACCACACATGCATTAAATTCACAGCCTGTATGATCAAGCTGCATCATTTTCCCCTCTTGTATCTTTTCCCCCAGGGAGAAACAAGAAGTAGCCAACACTGCAGCAGCTATAAAAGGTCTTGGGAAACTCCAGGGAGTATCAGCTGATCACAGAAGTGTTACTTAATACTCTTTATAATGAAAATGTTTGTAATCTTGTCCTTCTTCCTGAAGGGAAGAGGTTAATCCCATCCCTAGATGGGTGATTGATGGGCTTCCCTGCCCTAATCCTGTCAGTTTCTGTTGTTTATTGACTTGATTCAGCGTGTATTGGCTGCATTCCAGCTGCAACTGTTAAGTGGAGCTATTAAGTGAAGGGAGAGAGAGAGGAAAAAAAAACTCTCTTGAACTTTATTTTTAACCGGTTCTCCGAACTGCATTAGCAATTAACTAATGATTTGGGCGAACCGGTGAGAACCGGTTGAATCCCACCTGTGCTGTAGTCCTTTTTTTTGGGGGGGGGGGAGACAAAAATGTAACTCTACTAAGGAATTCAAACTCAATGTCCAAAGAAGTAAAGCTGTCAAGGAATGTCTGTTTAGTTATGTGAGGAACTTCGAAAATGACTTTCTGTTCACTGCTGCTCTTGTGATTTGGGATAATTTTATATCTACTCCGTTGCTCAGTCTTTCTGACCTTTTGTCTGCTTGCTTGACTGTCTACAGATTCCTGGCTGCTAGCTTTGTCTGCGTAATATCGCTACCGCAGAATTACAGGGTTCTATGTGTATATATATTCTATATACACATAGAACCCTGTAATTCTGAGGTAGCGATATAGCTCAGTGTCATATAACTGGGACTCAACACCTTAGTTCACTGCTTCCATTCTACTCAACTTCCTTGTAACCCAACCCTGGAGTATTCTAGCACACAAAACATTTCTGACCCCCTTTCCTTATTAAAAAGTGAAAAAATCTGGGGTCATTTATTTTAAAAAAAATGGATACCTGTGGAAGGGGGAATTTTGCTTTCTGTGCCATTCACCATCTACAAATAGATGGCAGTGGAACCATTGCCTTCATACAATACTTTCAATTGGGGAAATAGTCTTACACCAGAACTTGGGCACACAATTGTTGGAGAGTGGAGATACTAACGAGGATTTGGCAGGCTGGCATGACAGATAACAGCCTCTGCTTGGTTTTCCAAAAAAAAAAGAGAGAGAGAGAGAGAGAGAGAGAGAGGGGGAGAGAGGAGGGGGAAGGAGGTGAGAGAGAGAGAGAGAGAGAGAGAGAGAGAGAGAGAGAGAGAACGAGCAAAAATAAAATGGAAAGCCAATGAATTCTCCTACTGTTAACAGGTTAAGGCAATTAGAACTCAGAAAGAAAGTTGCTGCCTCCAGTTTTGTTCTATGTCAAGAGAACACCACGATCCTAAAATGAAACAGAAAAGAAGAAGAAGAAGAAGAAGAAGAAGAGGAGGAGGAGGAGGAGGAGGAGGAGAAGGAAGAAGAAGAAGAAGAAGAAGAAGAAGAAGAATAAGAAGAAGAAGAAGCAGAAGAAGAAGAAGAAGAAGAAGAAGAAGAAGAAGAAGAAGAAGAAGAAGAAGAAGAAGAAGAAGAAGAAGAAGAAGAAGAAGAAGAAGAAGAAGAAGAAGAAGAAGAAGAAGAAGAAGAAGAAGAAGAAGAAGAAGAAGAAGAAGAAGAAGAAGGTCAGCAAACTCCTGCAGATAAAATAGACAATGAAGTTAATGTAATCCCTGCATGCTAGAACGTGGCTTGGTGCCCTGTTTTACAATTGCTGTTGCTATAATTCACTTTAGTAGATTGGCACAGCTGGAGAAAGGCCAGCAGAAAGAAAGGCCAGTAGGTAGAGTGTCTGAGATTAACCGCATCTTGCTGGTAGCACAGCCTACAGTTTGTAGCCAGATCATTTCCAGTGACCAAAAAGTAGTGAAGCATAAATAATCCTAAATTTGTCTGAAGCTACTAGTTCTGTTTACAACATCTGAAAAGCATACACAATTGGAAGCAGCACTGAGGGAAGTCAAATTAGACCAACCTAAATTTGATGCCAGTTTTTAATTCCAGATGTTCACAGTGGCTTTACTTCAGCAACTGCTTTTGGGTTCTCTTGGAATCTTAGCCCTGATGTTAGGCATCTGTTATTGGAAAGACTTCCTCTCAGCAATTGGTTGGAAATTTTGCAGGGACATCGCACTTCACCTAAAATAAATAGGAAGACAATAACATTGAGTAGATGCATCTAGGGCATTCCAGCCCTGACCGTTTAAACCCGATGACTTCAGGGGGGGAACTGCAATAGGCAAAGTTTAGCAACTTTGTTTCCAAACTCAATTGCAGAAAATACAACTTCAGCAACAGAGTGGTCAATGCCTGGAATAGACTACCCGTCTCTGTGGTTTCAACCCCAAACCCCCAAAATTTTAACCTTAGACTGTCTACTGTCACCCCATTCCTAAGAGGTCTGTAAGAGGCGTGCATAAGCGCACCAGCGTGCCTACCGTCCCTGTCCTAATGTACCCTTTTATTTTTATTCGTATACATTTTATCTATTCAATTCATGTTTATACTCATATGTACTATCTAATATGTGTTTGACAAAATAAATAAATAAAAAATAAATAAATAAATAATTTTTTTAAAGAACTATCAATGGATGTATTTGCTATTTTTAAAAAAAGTATACAATCTTAGACAAGGGGTTCAAACTATTTTCCAAAAGGCAAGATAAGAAACAATGGTTGGAAACTAACCAAGGAAAGAAGCAACCTATCCATCTCATCCTGGGCACTCTTTTTTTGAACTATTACCATCTGGCAGACGGTACAGGATAATAAAAACAAGGACAAACAGGCTGAAAAACAGCTTCTATTCCAGGGCAATAACCATATTGAATTCTACGGTATAGTGAAATATCGGGTTTTCAATTTCAATTATACAGAATGTAAAGGATGTATATTTGTGTTTTTATTTTTATACAGGTAGTTATACTGTACACTGAAGATGGCATTTAATTTTTTTGTACCATGTGCAATGACAATAAAGTAAACTAAACTAAACTAAACTAAACTAAACTAAACTAAACTAAACTAAACTAAACTAAACTAAACTAAACTAAACTAAACTAAACTAAACTAAACTAAACTAAACCTAGAACTAAGGAGAAATTTCCTAATGGTGAGAGCAGTCAACCAATGGAATAGCTTGCTTTCAAAAGTTGTGGGTGCTCCATCACTGGAGGCTTTCAAAGGGAGACGGGACAACCATTTGTCTGAAATGGTATAGGGTCTCCTGCTCGAGCAGGATATTGGACTTGAAGGCCTCCGAGGTTCCTTCCAACTCTATTATTCCATGTTCTATGTTCAGTCTATACAGCTGGCAAGAAGGTATTTTAAAATTGATCACCAAACCTCATTGCCTCATGATTCAACTGATTCAACTACTTCTGAACCAATGCAATGACAATCTAAATAGGAAATGCTGTATTATTAAATCACCCCTTCTCAAATTTAAATAGTAGGATATTAAACTTGATAGTGTGCCTGCTGGCGTGAAAGGGCAGATAACATTTTTTTTCCTTTTTTTAGTTGAAAGTACCAAAAGTATCAAGATAAAACAAAAATGCTCTAGCATATATTTGAGGACTTTATGCCCATCAATTTATAAATTTATATATTGTTCTATCTTAGAAATAGTTTAATCTACAACCATCACTGTTAATACTTTGGCCAAGAGAGCAGCAGAAGAGAGGCCACTTCATGCAAATAGCTGGAGAAGGAGATCCTAGTTCAATTCTTCCTAAAACTAGCAGGCTGTATCTGAAAGCTTGCAGGATGGTTGTTATGCACTTTGACTGAAGTACTTTTAGGTATATTATATCAGGGGTGAAATGCTCCCAGTTCGGGCGTGCCTGCCGGTCATCAGAGAGCCAGTAGTGCCAGCAGCGCTAGGCTTCGCCCACCCACCCGGACGCCGCCATTTGGGTTCTTTTACCCTCTGCGTATGTGCAAAGCATTCTGTGCATGCGCAGAGGGCAAAAGAACCCAAATGGCAGCGTCCGGGCGGGTGGGCGAAGCCTAGCGCTGCCGTCGCTACTGGCTCTCCGACGACCGGCAGGCACGCCCGAACCGGGAGCATTTCACACCTGTATTATATACTTATCTAGGTCAGTATGGTGCACCACAGAACAAGAGTATGATTACTTTAATGCTAAACAATTAAATTATTGTCTGTACAGCTAATATATTTTATTATTACCTCTGAAGCAGAGGTAGTATTCACTTACTTTCCCTACTGGTTCGCAAATGTGAGTGCGCACACGTTCAGCTCCTTCTGCGCATGTGTGTGACCTTCCGCGCATGCGCTTTGATCACACGTGCAGCTTGCACGCATGCGCACGGCTTCAAAGCGTGCCTAAATAGGATGGCATAGCGCCGGGGCGGGTGGGCAGGCCCACCCGCAGGTCGCCACTACCGGTTTGCCCGAACCGGTCCAAACCAGCTGAATACCACCTCTGCTCTGAAGCCCTCTTGCATACAATAGTATCTTGCTGATTTGTTGTTTTCATGTGGAGAATAAACAGAAGGTAATACCTAGATATTTAAAGCACTTGGTGTCATCTTTTTGAGATACATTTATTTGTTGTTTATATTGGCAGTTGAAAAGTCCTTTAGGATCAATTTTGTTTTTGAATAATTATAAATGTTCATGGTAGAAGAAGTTAGCTAATGTTTGGAGGCTTCTTTGAAATCCTATTTGAGAAGGAGAAAGGATGGCAAGAGCAGCATATAGTAAGATAGAGATGGATTTGTGTGTCAGCTGTAGGGGATGAAATGTGTTAATTAACACAGCCTGAAAAATGCAATTAAAAAGGAAGCTTAACAGTAATGGGGCAAGGATACAGCACTCTTTAATTCATATTGTGATGAGGATAGGATAATGAGGACTCCACTGTCATCAAATGAACATAGGTATTCCTGCAGAGTAGCACAATCTGCCTAAGTGACAATCAATTGAAGCCTCTCCTAATTTCATGTACAATCTTTCTCTCAGGATTGTATCAATGCTACTGTTAGGTCAATGAAAGTAGTGAAATAACTTGCTGAGTGGAATCCCTCCCTCTCCTTTGGGGTGGTACAGAAAATACCCAGGGTACTCCAGGTTTGCAGGTATAAAAAATATGTTTTGAGTACATATAAAAAGATTTTGAGACCTTACAAAGAGTGCAGAGAAGAGCAACAAAGATGATTGAGGGCTGGAGGTTAAAACACATGAACAGTTGAAGGAATTGAGTATATCTAGTCTAATGAAAAGAAGGATTAGGGTGACTTGATAGTATGGTTGTAATATTTGAGGGACTGCTACAATGAAGAAGGGGTCAACCTATTCTCCAAAGCACCAAGGCAGGACAAGAAGCTATTGGATGAATGGAAGCTAATCAAGAAGAGAACCAACCTAGAACTAAGGAGACATTTCCTAACAGTGAGAACAATCAACCAGTGGAATGGCTTGCCTTCAGAAGTTGTGGGTGCTCCATCACTGGAGGTTTCTAAGAAGAGATTGGTTAGTCATTTGTCTGAGCCATTGGCAGCAAGTTGTCCTTGACCTGAAGGAGATGGTAAGATGATTAGCAAGATGATTTTAATTCATTACTTAAAGGAACCTTCCCATACAGTTATGGCAATAAAATGTTCCTAAATATTATTTGCAGCATATATATATATATTAAAAAAGAGGTAATAAACATTGACTAAGATGAATTTCATTTCATTTTGTTTTCTTTTTCCTATTTTCCAAGTAAGACACTCACATTTCTACCCAATGTCAACTCTACCCTACTGCCTTCTTCCCTCTGAAATCCCTGATTTTTGGTTTTCATTGTATTACTGCTGAGGGAAGTACATCTTTTTATTTATTTATTTTAACTGCTTCAGCAGATGGCAGGTAGAATCATTCTACCATTTTTTAATATTATTCTTGAGCTACTCTAAAAAATACAATTTTGCCTATTTTAAAAATGGCAACACATTAAGAGAAAAATACTATGTAATTTCTGGTACAGAACAGTGGAAGTTGAAATGGCATTACAATTCTTCTTTGCACATGAAGAGCAGTAAGTGAATATACTAATGCCTTTTGACAATATTTGCTTTTTCTGTCTGTGCAATTACAATCAATTTTCCCATTTTAAGATGCTCAAAATAATATTTAAGCATTCATTTCCATTATATTTGTTAGCAAATGCTTTTCAGTCCCCTTTAATCATTAAAAAAGATAATCAAACAAATATACTTCATCAATACAAAATAACTATTAAAAACACTTTTATTTTTATACCCTTCCTCACCTAAAATATTGGCCTGAATCAACTTTGTTATCCCTTAATTATTAAATTTTCCAGGGAGTCATATCCAGGCTCCATCCTGACAACCACTAATTGGGTGAAAAGAATCTATGCTTTCACAGATATTTGTGATACTCCTACATAATCTGTCTCACACAATAATAAGATCAAATATAACAACCAAAGTGATAATATAAACACTCCAAAAAAGAATGGAACATAAAATTATATTTGACAGGGTGATAACTTAAATTATATACATACTTGGTGAATAGAAGGAATACCTATAATCCTCTAATTCTCTGATGGATAATAAAAATTTGTTTTGCTTTTTTATCAGTGCATTTTTTGTTGTAAATTCCTATTTCTATTATCTGCATTGGTCTACCATGGATAAAATAAGAAATTAGTTTAGGAAATGATTATAAAATATCAGGTAAACAAATTAATCTTAACAGAGAACAGTCTGTAAAAAAATCAGATTTCATTTTCACTGTAGGTACAATTAGATTCATTTATGACAACATTTTTTTCTGAACAGTCTTACATACATTTAAAAATATTTTTCTGTATCTGTAGGAATTGGGAATGGAGATCAAAAGTTTATTTTATTTTTATTTATTTATTTATTTTGTCAAGCATGTATTAGATAACAGATATAGGTATAAACATGGTTATTAATACATGAAATAGATACAAATAAAAGGGGACATTAGGACAGGGATGGTAGGCATGTTGGTGTGCTTATGCACGCCCTTAAAGACCTCTTAGGAATGGGGTGAGATCAACAGTAGACAGTCTAAGGTTAAAGTTTTGGGGGTTTGGGGAAGAAACCACAGAGTCAGGTAGTGTATTCCAGGTATTGACCACTCTGTTGCTGAAGTCGTATTTCCTGCAATCGAGTTTGGTGCGGTTTACCTTAAGTTTTTATCTATTGGATTCTCTGGCAGTACATCGAGAAGGAGCATGTCAGGTAAGACCAATGCCCTTTCTCCGATGTACTGCCTTGAGAATCCAAAGTATGGGACATACCAAAGCTGGCCTGTCCTAAGGGTGCGCCATGTTCTGGTCCCGAGTCCCCAGGTTTGTATGTACTTTCTGGAGGACCCTTCTGCCGAAGGCTGCCTCGGCCTCAGCGAATGCGTCCAGCTTATAGTGTCTGATGAACGGGGATGGTGAGGACCAAGTCACTGCCCTACAGACTTCCTCTACCAAGGCCTGCGTCGCCCAAGCAGCTGTTGTGGCCGCGCTTCTGGTAGAATGGGCAATCACTTGTCAAGGCACTGGTAGGGCCTGTATCTCGTAGGCCTTGGCGATGCATGTCTGTATTCACCTTCCCACTGTTGATGCAGTAACTTTGCTACCTCGCATAGAAGGTTGGAATGACACAAACAGTGACTTCATTTTTCTCAGAGGAGCTGTTCTTTTTATGTAAATGCGAAGTGCCCTCCTGACATCCAAGGTGTGCCACTTCCTCTCTAGTTCATTGCTTGGGCTCGGACAGAAGTCCAACAATATAATTTCCTGTGCCCTGTGGAAACGGGAATTAACCTTGGGTAAAAATGAAGAGTCTAGACCAGTGATGGTGAACCTATGGCATGCGTGCCACAGGTGGCACGTGGAGCCATATCTGAGGCCACGTGAGGTGTTGCCCTATGTCAGCTCCAGCGTGCATGGAGCTGATTTTTGGCCTTCTGGAGGGCGGGGGAGGTCATTTTCACCTTTCCCAGGCTTCAAGAAAGCCTCCAGAGCCTGGGGAGGGTGAAAAACGGCCCAACCAGAAGTTCATTTCCGAACTTCCGGTTGAGCCGTTGGGTCTGTTTTTCGCCATCCACAGGCTCCGGAGGCTTTCCCGAAGCCTGGGGAAGGTGAAAATGACCTCCCCCCGCCCTCCAGAAGGCCGAAAATTTAGCTGGAATCCGTTTTTCGCCATCCACAGGCTCCGGAGGCTTGCACGCATATGCAGGGGGCAGTGCGGGGGGTTGTGCATGCATGCGTGGGGGAGGGCATTGCATTATGGGTGTGGGCATGCACGTGCGCGCTATCACGTGCGCACGCGCCCTTTTGGCACCCGAGCAAAAAAAGTTTTGCCATCACTGGTCTAGACTCAGTACTATCCTGTCTGGATGGAATATACACAGGTCCTCCCTCACGGAGAGGGCTGCCAGTTCCCAAATTCGTCTGGCCAAAGTAATCGCCATGAGGAAGGCTACCTTGCATGTGAGGTATCACAGGCTAGCCTCTCGTAATGGTTCAAAGGGGTTCAAGGAAATTGCCTGCAGGACCTTGGATAGGTCCCAGGTGGGATACCTGTGCACCACCGGAGGCTTTAAATTGGTTGCTCCCTTAATGAAGCTGTGCACCATAGGATGATGCGCTAATGATTCTAGATCCCCGCATGACAACACCGATGCTAGCTCTGCGATCTGCCTGCGTATGGTGTTTGGAGATAGACCTTTGTCCAGTCCATCCTGAAGGAATTCCAGGATCTGGGCCACCGTTACTGAAGTGGGATCGATGTCACCCTTGGAGCACCAAAAGTTGCTAGTCTGCACTCATTTTCAAGCCTGATCATTGTATGGGCATTGATAAAGTGAATCCAACCACTACTGCCGACCAATCAATTCCATAATTTCCTTCAAGAAATTTTCTTCACATGTGAAAATGTAACTTTTTGTAAGTAATTAAAATGAGTTTCTTGTAGTATATAATATCTATCCTATTATCAATGGCTAATCTCTTAGGTACTCACTATTTCTACTTAAACCTTTTATGCTTAATTGTAAAATATGAATCCAGAATCCAATATCTTTCGTCAGTGAGTTCTTAAAAAACTCTGTTGTAATCTAATTGCCGCCTCTGTAGTTTTTGACCATGAGGGGAACCATATCCTATTTGGTCACCATGTGTGTAACCTTTTAGTCACTCTGTTAAGACAGAATGTTGCCCAGGGTATACCATTTTGGAGGTAATCTACACTTCATAACCCTGTATGACCTGTGTAGATAACATATGTTAAATAAATAAATATCAATCAATCATTCAATAAAAATATACCAACAGATACATATTCATGAAAAGATCAGTGACTGTAGGACAACATGGACATTTAAATAATCCTCAATCCCATCCACTGTCTTCATAAATATTACTCAATTTGAGATCGGGAATTTGAGCAATAGGTCAAAAAGCAAGTTTATACTTTTGTACTCAGTTGAACATGTAGATACCACAAATAATGCTTCTACAATCCACATTAAAGTCTGAATAAAATTATCATTCAAATCATTCCGAACATTTGACCCACAGAGCAAATGTTTCAAATTGATGGAACAATCTTAGTGTGATGTCCCATGAATTTACTGATTGGAACCTTTGCTTGCTTAGCTGAATACCTGTTGAGAAGGAACCAACCTGGCAGGGAGGAGGGCTCAAGAGTAGGGTTAGTTTGGAGCTAGAACCAATCTTCTGCAAGTTCTTTGGAGTCTTAGCTACTGTATGTATTCCCAAGTGAAGGCTGCTAGTCTAGGGAGATTCCCGTATTATAGGCAGAATGTGAAAAAGTAGCTAGCTTGAATTCTGCACGTATAGGTCTGAGTGTTCATACCTGACATTACCTGAAGAACTCATAAGTCTTTCTAAAATAATACATTGTCAAGAAGAAATAAAATTTTATACCAGATAATGTATTTTGAACTCTGACACAATGTGATATAACTATAAGTAAGACGTTTGAAATATTGGAGCTGTGAATAGGGTTGATAAAACTCTCAATCTTTCTAGACAACACTGCTGCACTTGAAGAGTATTCAGACTGTAAAAAAATGATTGATGCTCATATAGTTTTGGTCACTAAAGTTCAAAAAATATTTGCTTGAGACACAAATGTTCGAAGCCAGACCAACATGATTCCTCACCACAACGATTGCTGAAAATGAATTTCTATCTACTATCCAAGTTTGTAGTACATGCTAAGCCACAATAAAATGCTTATACAACAATGTAGGGAACTATTGTAAATTTGGTAACTTCAAAAAAAAAAAAAAAATTAAAAAAAAAAAAAAAAAGGAGGTGTAAATGCACATTTAGCATACTAAAATAAAATTAGAATTCCTGTTGAATTCACTTAACCCATTCTTCTAAAGTGATGGCTGGCAGAAATAAAAAATATTCTAGAATTGTGATATAAAGGCTAAATATAACCTTGGGAGTTGAAAGAAAACTTGAGTGGAATATCAAATAGCCTCTAATCTTTTGATCTAATCCAAAGCATGATTGAATCATTGCCAATTATGTCTTAGAAATGTCTTGCAACATTAAAAATTATTTTGAAATAGTTGAACAATACGTATAGAACAGCAGAATAGTTCCACATTTGGCACAAACATTTGTGGTATGCATTTGCAAATAATAACAGTGTATTTGTATAACTTCTATTTACTTAAAAGCAAATTCCATTATATTCAGTATAGGCAATTTATTTGGCTCTAATGCTGGGAAAGATAAAAAGAAAGATAAGAAAATGACCACCAGGAACATAAATCAATGCATTACAATAGCCATGGATGTGCTACCACAAGATCTGAAAGATCAGATTAGTGATAGATTTGTCATGGAGAAAAATCTATTTATAAGGTTCCTAAGAATCAATATTGATTTAATGGCACATAATCAATCAATCGTGGGGAATATTCATTGGTTGAAAATCATAGGCTTGCAGCCTAAGTGTCTAATCCTGAAAGTATTTATCTTTGCTTGAAAAGATACACCTGAATGAAATGAACTGAAACAACTAGATATGTAAAAAAATATCTTCAATCTTACCATTTAATTATTTTCTTTGGTCACTGAATAACAATAATCCAATAGTTTGTTCTTTGGGGAATGGAATGGTTTAGTAGAAGAAAAATCTCCTGCATTTTGTTTGCGAGACTCAGAGTTGGAAGGACCCTGCATTTAAGGTCAGTTGCAGTGAACCTAGATGATCTTGGGGGTGTGCATACCTAGTATTGGGTATTGGGGTGTTGGGGTTGTTGATTGTTGGTTGTTGTGATGTTGGCTTGTTGGGATTGTCGATTGTCGATTATTGGGTTGTTGTGGTTGTAGGGACATGAACCGTTGGTCTTGTGCTTGATACAGTCGGCATGGTAGTCGATGTATAGGTCAGTCTCTCCACAATCCAGGTGTCTTTTGAGCTCTGCGCAGAGCTCATGGGAGCGTGCATGTTGTAATATGGATAAGTCAGGTTGCGAACGTAGTTTATTATGTTAGTGTGGTTTCTAGCAAGTGTGTTTATTGAGTGGATAAATTTACGTTTACTGGCCTCACTATTACAAATGACTCTGCAGAAGCGAGGAGCCATCGTGCCATCATTGTTTTTGTTTCTGAGCCGTCACAGGAGATGTTAATAATTTTCTCAGGAGAGATGGTCGATGCTGGAAATTTGCTGATGATGCTGCGAACCATAGTGATGTCATCTATTTCATTGTTGTACTCAAGTCCAAATAAGATGGCGTTTGGACGCTTCTTTTCACGTTCAAGTGCATCTTTGATGAGGATTGAGATGTCAGTAGTAGTGTAGCTGGTTCCATGAGGTTGTGGTTGAGGCTGAGGTTGTTGAGATGGGGTAGGTTTTTGAGATGATGGGTCTTCGCTTTTCTGCTTTATATCATCTTTTTTGAGAGATGCTACAATGGTGTTAAGGGACTTTAATTGTGCTTCAATGGTGTTGAGAGATGCTAAACGAGATTCAGTAGAGTTTACCCTTTCTTGCAGGGCATTGACATTGTCTAGTTTTGGTTTGCAAGATGGGCAGAGAAGTGGGAGAGCGAGATGGGAGGATGGGAGTGAGGCCTCTTGTATGAATTGGGCCATGGCTTTGGTTAATTTCATGCATTTGTGGTGAGCATACATGCCACATAGGGAGCACTTTATCGAACTCATGTCTTCCTCAATGGGATCTAAACAGATGAAGCAGCATGAGCTGGAATTATGTTGGTCTTTAGTAGAGATTTCATTCATTTTGAGTGTAGGTTTGGCGGTGGAGTGCTTGCTAGGCATGGTAGTTTAGTATTTACAATCCAAGCCTTTCCAATTAGGTATTCTATGTAGCTGATTAGATTGCCCAATTACAAAATCAATAATCAATAATCAATCGATAAACAAAGTCTGACTAGTTAGACAGACAATTTAACACTGAAGTATTAATTATTAATGAATGCTAAACTATTTAGTTAATAGTGCCTGGTCAATTAATTAATTAATCAGTTATTATACAATCAAAAATATCAGTAAATCAATTAAACTAAGTAACAAATTAATTGCCCAACCAATAAATCAAAAGTTAAACAACGACTAAGTATTTAAATTGTTCAATTGATAATCAATTAAAAGCCTAACTAATTAATCTATCAATTAACAATCATTAAATGCCCAAGTATCTAATCAGTTACCAATCTCTCAATCAATATTATATTAAAAAAATTAAGCATTAATTAATTAATTAGGAAATTAAGGTATTATAGATGAATCAACGTGGTCAGTTGCAGTAGCCTCATTGGGAATTGGTTGGAGTGGTAGCCTCAGTGATAGCCTTGGAAGGGCTCTGTACAGAGGGGTCCTTACAGATGAAGTGCAAGGGTAGCGGTGCAGCGCAGATGCGGTACACTCACGTTAGGTCTCCTCGGATCTCCCTCCTCACTTCCGTCAATCTCCTGGTGTTTGCCGAAGGATCTGGGCTGCAGAGGGCAGTTTTTTCCTATTGATCAAGATGGTGGTAGCGGATCACCTCAGGTTTCCCTCCTCACCTTCTTCAATCAGCTGAGCTCTGCCGATGGATAAGGGCTGAGTAGGGCAGCTGTTTAACTTAGTTCAGGGCAATGCGCTTCGTCGGCAAGAGCCGAGGTGGCACAGTGGTTAGAGTGCAGTACTGCAGGCTACTTCAGCTGACTGCTAGCTGCAGTTCGGCAGTTCAAATCTCACCGGCTCAAGGTTGACTCAGCCTTCCATCCTTCCGAGGTGGGTAAAATGAGGACCCAGATTGTTGGGGGCAATATGCTGACTCTGTGAACCGCTTAGAGAGGGCTGTAAAGCACTGTAAAGTGGTATATAAGTCTAAGTGCTATTGCTATCTCCTGGTCTTTGCCGAAGGATCTAGGCTGCAGAGGCGGTTGTTACTCACTATTCAAGATGGCGGTAGCAGATCTCCTCTGGTTTCACTCCTCGCCTTTTTCGATCTCCTTGGCTATGCCGATGGATCTGGGCTGTGGAGGGCGGCTGTTTAACTCACTTCAGGACGATGCACTTGAAATCTCTCTCGGGAATTTGACCACTCGGATCTTTCTCTACTTTCCTCACAGGCCTCTTTTTCTATTTTCTTCTCAGGCCTCTTTCACAACCTTTCCTCTTAGGCCTCTTGGCTTGTAAGAGGCCTCTTGACTTGTAAAATGTAGCTAAAAACCACTTGGTAGCCTCACTATATGTGCTCGTGTAAAAATCAGATATGGATTAGAAATGGGTCAAAAGTGAATTAAAAAATTAATTAAAAAATTAATATGCACTTAACTAATTTGTAGCTCAGTGATTGTATTTGCGTGAAGCAAAGTAGCCATTGAGAATGTAGCCATTCCACTGGGCAAACTCAACCCCTGAAGCTAATGTATGGTTCAGTGTGTGTGCGCAAATCCAGAAAATTAGTTTCACAGCATGATAAGTATCTATTTTCTCCACGACTGGATTCAGAATAAATGTGGTAGACTGGGCTGCTTAAAGCTTCTTGTTGAAAAACATCTGCTATTCTGGTAATTTGCCAGGATAGTCCATAATGGGACAATGATGTTGCCAGCTCATCTCCCAGCTCCTACCCCACTTGCTGTTCTTCCAACATTCTATAGAAGAGAATATTTATCTATAGAAGAGAATATTTGTAGCTCAGGGTTGAACTGTGGTGTCCTTGATGGTCTCTGAGCTTGGTACTTTTCTTGGAGATGTTTCATTACTAATGCACTGATGTGACTAGATAGGTAATGTAATGTCTGCAAGAAAACCACCAAGCTCAGAGAGCATCAAGGACCCCACAATTCAATTATCTGCCCTCTTAAAAGGTGTCCATGTTTCCACAGCAATTCTCATTTCCTTCTTTGCCAAACCCTGGTGAATCATAGATTCAGACAGTTGGTAGTTTCAATTTAGTGTGTTAAAATCATGGAACAGTGCTTTCGTTTGCAGTGTGTTTGAATTAAAACTAGCCAGTTGAAGATTGGAATGTAAAGCAAAATGCCTATTTACTTGTAAAGTAGGAAAAAGACGAGGTGAGTCCCTTGATCTTCTCAAACTTCTCTGCAAGCAATTTATAAGAAAAGGGAGATTTGCTGGCTCATAAAAGCATCATGGTGTGCTTACATAGTTAAAATGTTTTGTGGTAGACAGTATACTCTCATTCAAATGAAGCATTTCTTTTTTACCTATAGCTATCATTGGACGTGGTGGATCAGTGGCTAAGACACTGAGCTTGTTGATCAGAAAGGTTGGCAGTTCGGCGGTTCGAATCCCTAGCGCCGCATAACGGAGTGAGCTCCCATTACTTGTCTCAGCTTCTGCCAACCTAGCAGTTCGAAAGCATGTAAACATGCAAGTAGAAAAATAGGGACCACCTTTGGTGGGAAGGTAACAGCGTTCCGTGCGCCTTCATCATTTAGTCATGGTGGCCACATGACCATGGAGACGTCTTCAGACAGTGCTGGCTCTTCGGCTTTGAAACGGAGATGAGCACCGCCCCCTAGACTCAGGAATGACTAGCACATATGTGCGAGGGGAACCTTTACCTTTACCTTTACCTTTTATCATTGGTAGGTACCATTCTCTTCCATGATCATCAGGAAGGTAGATATTTTGTTCCTCCTAAAGGCAGCAGCTTCAGCATCAAACTTAAATTGGTATAGCAAAATCACTGCAGCACTTTCAGATTAAAAGATTGCAATAAAAATAAACTTTGTGGTAATGATAGATGCAAGTTATGCATGTTTATTTTCTATATTTTTAAATTAAAATTAGGGACAGGGCTTGAAAAAGATTTGCTAATACATTCAAACACCGTGACCACAGTGAAATAATTAATATTATATCTGAAGTTGCTGTAGTGCAGATATAAATTTCTGTCTAAGTGAAAAAAATAGCTTTAGGGCAAATTTGTTAGGATTATAATGCAGTGAGAAAAAAAGTTACTTCCTATAATATCTGTTTTCCATGGCTTAGCAAAAATAGAAAAAATGACAAAAATAGCAACATTTCAGACTCAAACTATATGTTTCACAAAAGCTCAGGTAATGTGTTAGATATATCAAATCCAATGATTAGTTGGTTTATTTATTTTTATTTTTATTGTATTTCCCATATTTATTTGTTCCACTCAGGTATACATAACAGTGTAAAAAACAATTTTGAGATGTTGGTTAGACAGAGAGAGAGAGGGAGAGGGAGGGAGTGTTCTGACCTAGGCCTCCCCAAAAGCACGAAGCCCACTTCACGTCCTGATAAATCCCCTTTTATTTAGTTTACAGTGAATTCCTCTCCAGCAAGGTCCCAGCCAACAGTTTTTCAAGATATTTCCCAATTACAGACCTTTATCAGGCTTGGAGAGCTGCCAAGCCGATATCTTTCAGACTCCACACTATAACAGACAATACTTGGCAAGAATGCAGGAACAGATCTTCGCCCAAATGAACTAATTGTCTCCTGCCAAACCCCACTCCCCTTTCGCTCCTCTTTTATTCCCTAAGGGAGGGGCCATTCAGCGTCCACCTGTGGCTTTACTCCCAAGTCAACCCTTGTTCCTTAGCTGTTCTTTTTTTCTGGCAGCTCTGCGCATGCGCACACTGGGAACAAGCTCCAGCTGTTCTTCTGCCTCATTGATGTCCAACTCCAAAGGCAGCTGATAACTGACAGATGGCCCTGCCCCCATTTCCGCCTCCAATGCAGAGCCCTCGTCAGAGCCTTCCCCAGACTCCAGGCCCATGTTCCTTCCCAATCTCCTCACTGTCCAAATCTGCTGCCAGCTCTGCTGGCCGCTGGCGGGCCACAACAGGGAAGGAGGGAGGGAGGGTCAAAGACACAAAGCCACTTTCCATTCAGTAAGGCATTTATTTATTTAGCATATGGTGATGTTAATTAGCCGGGAGACTACAATGCTAATACAGGATAGTATTTTTGTTGTCCAAGACTGCTAGCCCTGTTTGGTTCATGCTTGCTTTTTTTCCAAGTTGAGCCACAGTGAGCGAGCTTACTCCACATCAGAAAGATGAATGGCTTTCCTGCAGCATCATCTAGGGCCCTCTCACTCCACTGAAGCTGCCTAGCAAAAAGGCCAGCACCAGCAGAATTCTAACAATCTGCACAAGGTACTGGCTCATCTCCCCCACCGAAGTGATACCTATTTGCCTACTTGCATAGAACATGCTTTCAAACTGCTAGGTTGGCAGAAGCTGAGGCGAGTAATGGGAGCTCACTCTGCCAAGCAATGGTGGGACTCAAATGCTGGAACAAAGACCATCTCCAGAGTCATTAAGCCACTGAACCACCACATGTCTTCATTAAGGAAGACCATTGCTCATAGTCCCAAATTAAAGCCTTATCTATAGCACCAAGCTGGCATTCATGTATTAAAAGAAGTATGACTTTGTCTGTGGAGATTCTCAGTCATCCAGGTCATGGTTGTCTGAGAGCTGAAAAAGCTCCTTGGATGAGAAGTGAAACATCATCTAAGAAAAACCAGAAAGTCCAGTTGCCTCTTGAAAAAGCACCTTTGGGACAAGTATAACTTTGATTCTACTTTCTTTGGTGAACTTGATTTTTTTCTCCTTTACTATAATCCTTTTTTCCCCTCTTCTATTCTATAGTTCTTGTTTCAGTGGTGAAATCCAATTTTTTTTACTACCGGTTCTGTGGGCGTGGCTTGGTGGGCGTGGTGTGGCTTGGTGGGTGTGGCTTGGTGGGCATGGCAGGGGAAGGATACTGCAAAATGTCCATTCCCACCTCACTCCAGGGAAAGGATATTGCAAAATCTCCATTCCCACCCCACTCTGGGGCCAGCCAGAGGTGGTATTTGCCGGTTCACTGAACTACTCAAAATTTCCACTACCGGTTCTCTAGAACCTGTCACAACCTGCTGGATTTCACCCCTGTCTTGTTTACTCTTCACTATGTTTGAATTCTATAAATAGTCCAATTCTAGTTGCCAAACAGAGTCCCGTTAATCATCTATTAATTCATTTATTTTTCCAGGATGGCAAAACATCTGATCTGAAATATGAATAAATATAACATTCCAAGACATTTGTTAGAGAGAGTAACATTCCTTTGCACATTCCTTTGTCAAGATGAAACTCTCAGGCTGTTCCATGAAAAAAGGGTTAATTTATTTTTAATTAAGTTTATTTAATTAAGCTTCACCCTTTTTTTAATAATTGAATCTCTAATGGAACTCAGAGCTGCAGGGAAGCAAATCATCATCACTGCATGTAATCCTTAATTGGAAATGATAGAGCTCCACAAAATGAATCATTGTTGCCGGGGATAAGATCAAATGCTTTGTGGAACACCTCTTAGATCCAATATCAGGTGTATCACAACAAATAATCCCTGAAAGATTTGGTTACACACACCTCCTTATTATTTCACAATTAGTTACAATGAAAAGTGCTTGGTAAGGACAGAGGGTACTAATAAAGATGAGAAATCAAGCCAGGAGCCGTGTAGTAATATACAAATATCACTAGACAGTTTCTAGATGGGATTGTAAGGTAAGATGATTATTTCAACTTTCAAAAGAGTCTCCATGTTTTTAACAATTTTGCAGCAGAATGACATTTCAATGGGACACCTTGCATTAAATTAATGCAAGGCATCAACCTTGGCAGCACTTTTTGAATTGGAAAGGAGATTTCAAGAATCAACATAGGCTAAAATTACAGTTTAGAAATTATTGTTTTGTGGATATATGAGCAAAAGTAAATAATATGATGATTGAAAGGGATGGGATGGGAGGGGAGGGGAGGGGAGGGGATGGGACGGGACGGGACGGAGAGGAGAGGAGAGGAGAGGAGAGGAGAGGAGAGGAGAAGAGAAGAGAAGAGAAGAGAAGAGAGAAGAGAAGAGAAGAGAAGAGAAGAGAAGAGAAGAGAAGAGAAGAGAAGAGAAGAGAAGAGAAGAGAAGAGAAGAGAAGAGAAGAGAAGAGAAGAGAAGAGAAGAGAAGATAGGCTACTGGTTAAGATGCAAACAACATGAAGAGTGCTATATAGAGGAATTCTTCCTTCAATTTCCTGGCCAGGTCTTACCAGTTTCTCAGTTTGATGAGAATGGAATTGAACAGAAATCAATTTCAATGAAATTTGGGTGTTTCTGAATTTATTTAGTATTGAAGTGGTCAAGGATGTCTCTATGTTCCATCATGTCTTCAGTAGTCTGTTCAATTATACTTTAACAAACATTCAATATGACATGCAGAGTGAGTATAAATTGCAGGATTCAATCTGGGTCGGTCACCAGGACCAGAGGTATTGTATTCCGAGCTTTTGGACTCGTGCTGGAGCCCATCCTCAGGGAACCTCTCTCTAGGCTAAAGAAAAGTTCCCTGATGATGGGCTCCAGCATGAATCTGAAAGCTCAGAATACAAAACCTCTGGTCCCAGTGACAGACCCAAATTGAATCCTGCAATATTATCCTGGGACACGTATATTCACCTTCATTTGTCACTATAAATTCCCAATCGTTTCCCATATTTTATGATTTAGAAAAAGTTCCATTTCACATTTTTTTAAAAAAATGAATAAATAAATAAAGCCATGCAAATGGATTGCCATTTGAGACCAGCTCCCAAAAATATTATCTCAATTTTCAAATTAATCCTCACTGCATCCAGGCCAAATCAAACGAAGAAATTCTTTCTCTTTGCTGAGCTGATTTGCAAGTCTAATATATTAACATTTATGCAACCTGTCATTTTGAACACTGGAGACCAGACTAAAGCTAAAGAAGATGCTATTATTATTTTTTTGTAACTTTTGTTAGATGTCACAAATCTGCCTCACTTTGGCATTAAGTCTTCATGGGAAGAAGAGCTGCAGCAATTTTTCTGTGATGATTTCCCCCCTAAAAATATTGCTTTTAACAACCGCTGCCTATCTTCTAGACTAATCAGACTTGATTAACAAGTGAATCAATTTTCCATCTTTAAAGGCTTGTCTTTTCTCCATCTTGTTAAGAGAAATAGTTGCCAAGAGGAGAGACTTATGATATACTGTAAGTGATTCATTTTTAAGCAAACTCTGGTAGCGCATATTACTTTTCTCAAAGTTGTCTAGCCAACTTTACTGTGAGAAAAACACACACATTAATGCATTTCCTTTATTGTTTCATTGTAGCATTCTGTATTATGAATAAGTTATGTTTACTGGAAGCAAATTCATAAACAATATTTTTAAACAGTTTCTGTTTGTGTAACAAGAAAAATTGAACGTTTTTGCTTTCAGAATCATGAGAAGTTATTTACCTTTCAAATAGTAGTTTAATACTGAATAAATGAAGCACATGTTGATGGTTTAAACATGATTTTGTGGGGAGGTGAAAGTAATGTGCTGTGTGTTTTTAAATTAAAAATAAATACATAAGCAATTTTTATGTATTTATTTTTAAGACTGCTTCTCTTTTTTCACTATGGAGGCTCACAGGATGTAGCCTTATATCAGTTCATCCCCATTAAAATTTATGGTGGTTTCCTTAATTATTCATAGCAATTACTATCATGCAGATTCCAGGCCACAGTTATTTCAGCTGATAATTATTGGCTATAAATTCTGTAGTAATATTGGGCTGGTACTGCACTTGGAATTTTGGCTTTGGGTAAAAAACATTTGAACAATACTGTCAGGCCAAAGCCATATTTTATTAGAGACTTTGGCCTGCCACACTTATGCTTTAGAATGTAGGCTTTGCTATGGGAATTTGGGAGGGGCTGTTGCATGAGGGATGTACATAGCCATAACAAATTCCTTTCAGATTGCCAAGGTCATCCTTTGTCCTGCACCTGCATGGAGATGGGAGTTTCCTGCCAAATGCCAGATTTAGATTGGTTCATGTGATGGACTTGGGGGTGTGGGGACAAGGGCTTGAACTTTCAACTGGCTGGAGAAACCCCGGGGACTTCAGATCCGGGTTTCTCCCAGCCGTGCTGACATGGCTCTGTTAATAAATTGGAACTTTGAGGAATGCTTTGCCTCGGACTCTGATTTAATTCCAGATGCTATTCGGAACCCTGGAATTTTGGCTTTGGGTAAAAAACATTTGAACAATACTAAGGTCTGTTTCATGATCACTGGTAAGATCATTCAAATAGGTTTTTCATTTACTGAAAGGCAGTATCTCTGCAGGCCTTTCTATTTTGGACTTGAGTATTGCAATTAGCTGGATCCAATTATAACTTCATGATACACATCAGTTTCTGGGGGGGAAATAAGTCACAAAAACTTGGGAAAAAATAATTTATGGGAAAATAAACACAATGAAGAAATGCAAAAATTATTCTGCATAAGCACCTGTGTTTCTAGATTGGATACCTATCATGAAACATATTGGATACCTACAGGGGTGGGTTCTAACTTACCTCGCTGCTGGTTCGCTTCCTCACGTGCCAGCGCGCACGCGCTTTGCGTGTGCGCGTATGCGCAGTACAAAAAAATTGGAAAAAATTCGGGGAAAAAAGCCGAAAACATGATGGTGACACATGCGCACTTGGCTTCTGCACATGCACAGAAGAATTTTTTTAAAAAATAAATAAATAAATAAAAAATGGCGGCGCTCACGGACCGGCATCGACCGAACCGGATCTGTGACGTCATCGTGATGTCACCAGCAGGTCGCTACAGGTTTGGGCGAACCGGTCCGAACCAGGAAGAACCCACTTCTGGATACCTATCATGAAACATATAATGTCAGGAGCATTTATTGTAGATGTAACTATTTCAGGGAGATATTCTTTTAATTCCATAATATATAACTCCCTTTTTATGACCCTATAATCCATTAATTCGGGGTCGAGTTAGGATGACTGGATGAAGCTGAGCATTTACTGGCCAGATACCCTTCCTGACACCACTCAGAGTTCACAGCAGATATTTTTTTCTTTGTGCCCTAGGAGAGAAACATCTGTCGCTACCTAGGATTGAACTCTCAACCTTCCGAGTGGGAGACAAGAGTTTTCACCCCTAAGCCACCATGCTGATCTTGGTTCCATAGTGTATAAACAAAAATAAAAATAAAATAAATACATATGACCATATTCCAGTGTAGATGGAAATATATGGCTAGCTATTTAGGCATGGAACAGTGGCTGAACTAGACTAAAGCAATTAGAACAGCTTTCTCATGGAAGAATTGATAACACAGTACCTCAGACTAATGAAAATGTTAAAATAAGACTACATATCAACATAATACTTCCTATTGTATCTCTTAGGCAAATAGGGTCCAATAGAACAGAATATAGACTTTTTTCATTTATTCATTCATTTAAAAAAAAATCTTAACATTCAATAATACGTTTTGGATGAGCGTTAAATGAAATTCCAATCTAGTTTGCTTTATCTCTGTTGTAGGATTAATTACTGATTGGGAACTATTTGTCTATAGAAATAATCACTGAGATGAGAAAGATTATATCTGTATTATTCCCTTCTCCCCAACATTCTTTAATCCTCACACCCATTGCTCCTGGTATTATTGTTTTTGTTTTTAGCAACTTTAGCATTTGTGCTAATTACATAATTAAAATAATCTCTAATTTGGCCCAAATGTAGCAATAGCCTGTAATCTATCATAATGCATATTGCTGTGCCAAGATATTCTTCTTCCCTCCAATTTCAGTCCATTCTTTTTTAAGGGAGATTTTTTATATACTCCATTCCAAAGATAGAGTTTATTTGAAGAAGATCATGCAATCTAAATCCCATTTTCAGACGATCTTGAATAAATACCAAGACGTGAAGGGAAAAAAACCCCAAAAGGGTCCAATTTAGTTGCTTACCATATTTATCTTTCACGCATCATTTCACCACAAAAAGGAGCAAATGTTTTAATTAAATGTTTAATTCAAATAAGACAAAAAACTAATTAGGACTGGAAAATAAAAATTTCAGAATAGAATTAAAATGTCATGTAAAATAATTGGCTAATTAAAGTAGAACTGATTAATTTGTAACTACTTCTGATTGGTAGTGAGAGGGGGGGGAATTGTTATCTAAAGGATCTGATAATCTTGATCCTAGTGTTTAACTTACAACTGCAATTACATTTCCGGAAAAAAAAATAACAGCGATCCTTCTTTTTGCAGAAAAAAAATGTCAAGCACTAGGTTGTTTCTGAGAGTTTGCATCATTTCTTTTCTTGCTACGAATATTCTCCGTATTCAGCTTCAGTTCGAATTATTGCTTTTATTCAGCAAGATCAGGCCTACTCAATTTGATGCTTCGATTTAGAACTGTACATGGAATTGATTTGATTTGAAAAGTTAACTTTATTTAAAAATATACTTTTGTACCAGATATGGATAACATCAGGGGTGAAATTCTAAATTTTTCCCTACCGGTTCTGTGGGCATGGCTTGGTGGGCGTGGCAGGGGAAGGATATTGCAAAATCTCCATTCCCACCCTACTCCAGGGGAAGGATACTGCAAAATCCCCATTCCCTCCCCACTCCTGGGGGAAGGATATTGCAAAATCTCCATTCCCACCCCACTCTGGGGCCAGCCAGAGGTGGTATTTGCCGGTTCTCCGAACTACTCAAAATTTCCGCTACCGGTTCTCCAGAACCTGTCAGAACCTGCTGAATTTCACCCCTGGATAACATCTTTGAATTAAAGAACTTTGTAATATAAATTTGTGGTTCCTCAGGTTGAGGAGAAAATCTTCTTTGGAGCATAGCTGGAGCCCATATAGCACCAACTCTTTAAATCAAAAGTTTCTTTGGTGGAACATCATATTATATCATATTATATTATAGGCAGCTTCTCAATCCTGGAAAAAAAAATAGACATACCTGTTCTAAGGAGATGCTGAAAGGTGACAAAATAGCAACCATGCATATTCTGAAACATTTTCCTCCTCCTAAATCAAAGTCAATCCCAGCTATTTTTTTTGTGGTAGGTTGCTTGATTTAATAAATTGATTCCTTAGTACATTCTTTGCCACCTCTGAAACAAACCCTGCCTCCAAAGCAAAGGATTTCCTTCAGTCCAAAGTTGTATATGGAAATCTACTAATTCTGGCACAGCATGGCAGTTGGTTTAGTTTTAGTTTTAGTTTTAGTTTTAGTTTTAGTTTTAGTTTTAGTTTTAGTTTTAGTTTTAGTTTTAGTTTTAGTTTTAGTTTTAGTTTTAGTTTTAGTTTTAGTTTTAGTTTTAGTTTTAGTTTTAGTTTTAGTCTTA
>QLTV01002421.1:1332314-1364104 GCA_003457575.1 Thermophis baileyi | reverse complement strand
CCACCCGCCCGGATGCCGCCATTTGGGTTCTTTTACCCTCTGCGCATGCGCAAAGTGTTCTGCGCATGCGCAGAGGGTAAAAGAACCCAAATGGCGGCGTCTGGGCGGGTGGGCGAAGTCTCCCGCTTCTGTCGCTACTGGCTGTCCGGCGACCCGCAGGCACGGCTGAACCGGGAGCATTTCACCCCTGCAGTGACGGTGGCACCAAGATGGCGGGCTAACGTGCGCAGCGACCCCTGTGAAATGGTCGTTCGACCCCCAAAGGGGTCGCGACCCACAGGTTGAGAACCGCTGACTTAGATGAACACTGTTAACTAGATTTTTTTTAAAAAAAATTGAAAATATTTCAAGTACCCTGGAGCTAAATCATGTAGCATGTCTAGCATCTTGAACTGTATTGGCAACTATATTGGCAGTCGATTCAGAACCTGCAATATTGCCATATTCCTGTTACATCAGGGGTCCCCAACCTGTCAGCCACAGCCCACTAGGGGTCCATGAAAGGTTTGCAACTGGGCCACGGAAACAGCCGGCGAGCGCATGTATGCACATGCACATCCTCATTTGTGTGAGCAGTGGGCAAGTGCACGCTCCATTTAAGTGAGCAGCAGGCGTGAGTGCCCGGTGGTTGTGCAAACGGAGCTGTGCATGTGCACACTTGCTGACCCCTCATGTGGAAATGTCCTCTCTTGTCCCCTGCCGGTCCTCAAAGCCAGAAAGTTGGGGAATTCTATCTTAGATTGTTCAGGCAGCACTTTCTGCAACATTCAAGGAGCTCCACTTTGCACCAACTGATGTTGTTGCCACTATGTTCTCCCGGTCTGATGTTAAGATATCATGAGACTCAGGGGTGGGTTCCAACTTACCTCGCTGCTGGTTCGCTCCCTCCTGCGCCATGTGGGCGTGCCTCGTGGGCGCGCGCACGCATGCGCAGTAACTAAAAAAAATTAAAAAAAATTTAAAAAGCCGAAAAAAAGATGGCGACTGCATGCACAGTGCCAGAAGTTGGCTTCTGTGCATGCTCAGAAGAAAAAATTTTTAAAAAAAATTAAAAAAAAAAATCGAATTTTTTTTTAAAAAAGATGGCGGCCCCCATGGACCGGCACCGACCGATCCAGTTCGGTGATGTCATCGTGACATCACCAGCGGGCCGCTCCCATTTTGGGAGAACCGATCCAAACCGGGAGGAACCCACCCCTGATGAGACTTATAAAACCTACCTCAATAGGGACCATACTCACATAGGTAGCATGGAAACCATCTGGCTTACTAACAATCTGGTTGTTTATAATAAACTCTTGAATTAACTCCAAAAAGCAATGTAACATTTCAAAACAGATACGATGTGTGACCCTTTTAGAAACATTACTCTGTATTGACACTACTGCATTCTACACAAACTGTAGTTAGTTGACTTCCTTCAAGGACCCCTGTAAAAAAGCACATCACAGTTATCCAACCGATAGTGAAGTGATTATATGCTTTTCCTCAATCACAAAATGTTTTTCCTTATTTCATTTTCCCTTCTCCTTCCAGAGTTTTACTTAGGGAGAGTTTGGGAAGATATGTACCAGTTTTTGAGATTACATTTATCAGAATCTTAATTATAATTATTAAATTGCCTAATAAGTAGCTTTAAAACTGGACAATTATTACTTTTTACTAAATCAATGCAACTGGATTTTGGATTGTCCAAATGTGGCACATCTCTTTGCAAATCAAATCAACAAGAGTTTGCTAACAACGAAGTGGTAAACTAAAGACATAACAAAAAGATCTCAATCTTATCCAGCAGCTGTGTCAATACTAAAATACATTATGAACCATAATACTGTATGATGCAATCTGAAAATTAAGTTTTGAGCTTATGCTGCTCTAAAACCATAATAAAGATTAGGTTTTGAGCCAACGATCTGATTTTAACATAGATTTTAAACATGAGAAGCTGCCTGCATGGATTCAAAGTATTTGGCCATTTGGGTTAAATAATTTCATAAACATTATCCAATTATATTCTTTCAATTAAATGAGAGAGAATTGCATTGGTACTAATTAGCAACTTTTGAGAATGGGACATTATTGTTGCAGATTGATTTATAGTAGCTAAACAAAGACACATTCTGTTGAGTCCTTGGTGCTCTCTGAGGTTGTTTGCTTGCAGAATTTCATTATCTAACTAGGCAACATCATCACCTCCGAGAGCACCAAGGACTTCACAGTTCAACCCTGAGCTACATGTATTCTCTTCTATTGAAGAAAACAATTTGCATGTGTACTTACTGATGTCAGGAGCATGTACTGTTACTACGAGAAGATCCCTGAAGAAGGCATGAGGCATATCTACCAATTGTGATGCAGCACTGGTGTTGTAAAAGTGCCAACATTTTAATTCATACCTGCATTGAAAAACTCTCCCTTTTAACAACCCTGTAATCCCTTAATTTGGATAGAGTCAGGGCAACTGGATGGATCTGAGCATTTACTAGCCGGGTGCCCTTCCTGATGCCATGTGGAGTTTGCAGCAGATGTTTTTTTCTTTGTGAGAAAGGAGAGAAACATCTGCCGCTACCTAAGATTGAACTCCCAACCTTCTGAATGGGAGACAAGTGTCTTCACCAGTAGGCCACTACACTATTTATATCTGGACTGAAGACAAGAATATTACGTTACTAACATTATGCCTTATGGTCCTGACTAATTTGTATAGTTCTAACACATATGGGTCCAATACAGCATTATGTCATATTTTCTCTTGAATAAATTTACTTGCTTCATCCTCACTGTATACCTAACAGTGTGATTAATAGCAGTGTGTAGTAAATGTATTTCCTAGGATTCAAAGAATTTTCCATGTCATGATATACATTTCCCAATTTCCTCCTTTCCCTGCCTTAACACGCATGCATGGTTATGGTTGATTTTTAGGATGAATTTATTTTAAATGCAGCCAAATATTTAAATTCAAAGGGTTATTGATGTTTTGAATTAGACTTCATTGATTAATCATTACTCAACCAGAGATTTAATCTCTGAAGGGGAGTTTAAGATTCAGCATAAATTATTCACACAGCTGAGAAGCAATAAGGGTGAGATTCAGAGACAGCAGCAGCGTGTATTTTAAAAACCTTCAAAAGAAGAAACTGATTTGGCCATTATGTCCCAAAGTACATCTACCAGGCAAAGCCTTCCCTTCAACATTTTCTGCAATTCTTTCTCCTCCCCTCTGCTTTTAGACTATATACACAAGTCTAACCCTCCTCCCTAAATAAGAAAATATGCAGTATTGGCTCAGTTTTTACTTTGGTTTGAAAGACAACCCAATGAGCACCTTGTAGCATAATCCAGTTTAGCCCTTAACCACAGACATACTATTTTGGCTACACTATTACAGACATGAGGTTATAATGACCACTCTAGCTGCTGGCCGTAGTCCAGGTAATTGCACTACGATATTGTGACTAGTGGTTCTGGATCTATTGCTTCCAAAAGGTGCAGAAGACCATTTGAATTTGTTCTTGCCATATAAATTATTGCATGACGTAGATTGTATCTGGTGATCAATTTCATCTGGGGCTTCATCATCGCTAATGTCAGAATCGGCAGCGGGTTCCTCATTGTCCATTACAAAATTTTCATCACAATCCGATTCCACTTCACTCAGATCACTCTCTGCTTCTTCATACCATGTCAGAACAGTTTCTTTGAAGCTTGGATCACCAAAAAGCACTCTTTTTGGCAGAAAATGTGGCCCCGACATTATAAAAAAAATACACATTAACAAAGATCTGCGGTCAAAATGACCGCAACTCAAATTCAAACACCGCTACAGAAAACACCAAATAACTCACGCAAGTGTGATGCTGCATACACTCTTATTGGTGGGAAAACAAAAGCTATTCGCAATCAGAATGGTCCATTTCTAAAAATAGGGGTGTTCCGAACATTTTGGAAAACTGTTGCGGTCACTATGACCACGGGTCTGTGGTTATGTGTTAAATACAAAACCTGGCTTTTGGATCTAAATAAACTGGCTTATTTATTGATTTGATGACATGTTAAATACAAATTCAGTTCAGTTTAAGAAAGAGTATCCAAGTAACTAAGAATGATTTAGGTACGATGGGTAGTATAGAAGTGTGATGAATGAATGAATGAATGAATGAATGAATGAATGAATGAATGAATGAATGAGCAAACCAACTAAAGAACTATGTAACAATGTCATAAAAATGAACAGACTTATATTGGGGATCTGGGAAAAATCTGGACCCCCCAGATCTCAGGGGTATAGAGCAGAAATGATAGGCCAGCTAAGTCTTATAAGGTGGTGCTGTTTAATAGAGGGGACCTACTTGAGCAGACACTGTACTTATTTCCTTTGTTGTTGTTAGTTGCGAAGTCATATCCGACCCATCATAACCCCATGGACAACGTTCCTCCAGGCCTTCATGTCCTCTACCATCCTCTGGAGTTCATTTAAGCTCACACTGACTGCTTCAGTGACTCCATCCAGCCACCTCATTCTCTGTCGTCCCCTTCTTCTTTTGCCCTCAATCTTTCCCAGCATTAGGCTCTTCTCCAGTGAGTCCTTCCTTTATCCCATCTCCATCTTTTCTCCACAACAGTTAGTTGATGTGGTAGTTTGAGTTGAAAAAAATAGGTGGGCTTGGATCTGGGTTGCCCCAGTCCTCACCCCACATTTTAATTGCCATACTGACTCTGTTTAAGTAACATTATACTGGTAGTGTGTAATAGTAGATATTGCACACTTTGCCTTCAGTAGGGAGTCAATTTAAAAATGATCTCTAGGTGCCCTAGCTACTGCTTCATGACAGACTTTTCTGATGAAGGTAAGGTAGACTAATTCATTTCCAAGATCCATTAGTCAGTTTTGGCACAACAGTAGACCCTTGGAGAATAAATTTCCAACCCAGGGTGAAAGGTTTTACCAGTGTGTCTGTGTAACATATTGTGCAAAAAAAAAAAAAAGAAAAAAAAGAATTGACAAATGTTATGGTTTCTTCTCACACCTATTTAGGTCTAGAAATAGAAGGTTCTTTTTAAAGTTTCCTGCTGCTTGGTACCTTGGAGAAAATAATTTGTTTTCAATATTCCTTTATGCATACTTCTTTATTTGTTCATATGTTTTCTCTCATCTGCCTATTCAACAGAGTAGAGTAGAGTAGAGTAGAGTAGAGTAGAGTAGAGTAGAGTAGAGTAGAGTAGAGTAGAGTAGAGTAGAGTAGAGTAGAGTAGAGTAGAATAGAATAGAATTGGAAGGGACCTTGGAGGTCTTCTAGTCCATCCCCCTGCTCAAGCAGGAGAACCCATACCATCTCAGACAAGTGACTGTCCAGTCTCTTCTTAAAAACCTCCAGTGATGGAGCACCCACAATTTCTGTAGGCAAGCTGTTCCACTGGTTAATTGTCCTCACTGTTAGGAAGTTTCTCCTTAATTCCAGGCTGCTTCTCTCTTTGATTAGTTTCCAACCATTATTTCTTGTCCTGCCCTCTGGTGTTTTGGAGAATAATTTGCTCCCCTCTTCTTTGTGGCAGCCCCTCAAATACTGCTATCATGTCACCCCTAATTCTTCTAATTCTAAAATAGGTAGGTAGGAATTACAGTATATGTTATAAAATTCCCTTTCACCCTTATGAGTGGTAGATTGTCTTCCTCCATCTCAGAGGCCTGGGTATTTGAGGATTCTGTGCAGTATCTTAGTTGTTTGTTCCTAGCACTGCACTCTTTTGGACAGAAGAGTGCAGTGCCAAGTGACAGCAACATCAGGAGGAGTTTGGAGCTGTGACCCCTAAGCTGGGAGAATGACTCCAACAGTTCCCAGGAGTTATTGGGAACTGTTGGAGACATTCTCCCAGCTTAGGAGTCACAGCTCCAAGTGCTACCACTTTGGCCTTTACTTTCCATGTCCTCTCCAGCTTCTCCTTCAGACTTCTAGCTTCTGAAACTCCTACTGATGTTTCTGTCACTTGGCACCACTACATCTATCACCATTGGTATCTTCTGGCCTTTGTCTACTATCATAATGTCTGGTTGATTGGCTAGCACCTGCCTGTCTCTCTGGATCTAGAAGTGCCAAAGAATCTTTCTTATTCTCCACAACCTTCTGTGGGATCTCTCAACTGTACTCTGTACTCCCATATTCTGTGCAGATGTTCCTATATACAATGCCAGTTACTTGATTGTGCTGTTCAGTGTATGTTGTTCCCATCTGTATCTTACACCTGCTACTATTGTTGGATGTCTGAGACTTGGGGTAGAAACTTCCATACATTGTGAGGACCTTCCAGATCCTCACATTAGAAGCTTCCATATCTTTCTTTGGCCAGGTCAATATACAGGCAAGGTATCTGAAGACTAGTAGGGCATACATGTTAATGGCTTGCTCTTCCCATTGAACTGGCTCTTTACTACCTATCTGAGTCTTTGGTGATACTTGACTGTTGCTGTCTTACTTGCCTCCTCATTGTGATTCCCATGTGACTGTGGGATACCAAGGTACTTGCAACTGGTCTGTATGTCTGCTATATCAGCTTTAGGTAGTTTCACATCATCTGTTTTAACTACTTTCCCTCTCTTGACTACCATCCAGTTACACTTCTGTAGTTTGAATGACATAGATTCACGTTAGGTGGATCAGTTAGTTGATGTTTCATTCACTACTAGCATACAACTTGATGTCATCCATATGCAGGAGTTGGCTGATGGTAGTTCCTCTCTTGGTACTTGTATCCATAGTCAATCCTTCTGAATATTTGGCTGATAGGAGCCTATGCAGAAAGGCAGTAGGCACAAGTCATCCTTGGAATGGCCACGTCTGAGAGCTGTCATGCTTGACTTTTAGTGTTGTCTTTCTCAGTCTCATTGAGTTTTTGAGGAAAATCCTTGGTATCCTATTGACTTTGTATAGCCCCAGCCATTCACGGATCCATGTTTGTGGCATTAAGTCATAGGCTTTCCTATAGTCAATCCATGCTGTACTCAGATTGTGCATCTCTCTCTCTCTTCCTCTTCCTCTTCCTCTTCCTCTTCCTTTTCCTCTTCCTCTTCCTCCTCTCCTCCTCTTCTTTTAATGACCCCATAATCCCTTGTGGGCTAGAGCAACTGAATGGAGCTGAGTGTTGACTGGCCAGATGCCTTTCCTGTTGCCAATGTGGATTTTGTTTTCAGCAGATATATTCTCATTGTGCCAGGGGTGAAATGCTCCCAGTTCGCTCTTACCTGTCGGTCGCTGTAGAGCTGATCGCCAAGGTAGCGCGATAATGTAGCTATCATCTATCTATCATCTATCTATTGCTATCTCTAATCTGTCTGTCTGTCTATTTGTTTCTCTATTTCTCTCCTTCTCTCATCTATCTATGTAAAATTGAAATTAATATGTTTCATTGCAGTATTTTTTTCACACATTGGAAATAATCACCAATTACAAACTTTTTTTAATTTTTTTTTCAAAATTGTGGATCAGCAAAGTCAATAAATGTTCGTAGCAATGATCTAATTCCTTCCCATTCCAATTTATCTTTTCAACTGAAAGCAAACTAATGCATTGTCATGTCCTGCCTTAGCCCTGAAGCTCATCCTTTAGCCTCAAGCTAAATTAAGGGTGGTTGAGTTCCTGAAAGATGAGATAAATATGTATTTATTTTTAATGTAATGGTTTGCTCACAGACATTTCATTACCCAACTAAATAGTGTCATCAATTCAACCCTGGGCTACATAAATTCTCTTCTAAATATATCTCCCTGTCATGAGATTTTGAAACAAGCTGATCCCACTCTTCTCCTTTTCTCATCCCAGGTTTCTAGTTTTGACTCTCCTTCTCCAATTAATTCCTTGCATCTTTGTGTTAAAGATGAATAATTTTGCTAAATGGAAATGAAAGAGAGATAAGTTTGCTTTTGGGGAAAAAAAGGATACAGATAATTTTAGATAACCTCTAGTGGCAATATCTTGGCTCTCCTTTCTGTTCCTATTTTTGTTTTAAATCTCAGTTTCTCACTGTCATATTTATGAAGGGCATTTCTAATTTCAGCCACACATTTTACAAAGAAAAGAAAATAATATTTTGTTCTGATGACTTTTCCCAACCCTCATAGGTACAAATGGACTTAAACGCAAAGCAATGTTTATCATTTTCGGTGGGATAGTGGTGTTTGCTACATTATTTTTGGATTAGTCTCTGGTTTTGACACAATTAAATATCAGTACAGCAAGTTAAGGTATTCTCTTGTGTCTGTTTTGTCTTAATAGTAAATAATCGCGCAGCTGAGAGTATTGAAAGGTACAACTTTTGAAGGCTTGGTGCAATCATTCAACTTTTGAATGATTGGTGCAATCATTTCTTGTTCTTTTGAGCAATGTGTGCACAAATAGTAGGTACTTCTATAGCCAAGGAAGCAGAGACAAAATCAATTAAGCATATCTGTGCTAACCTCTCAAGAGATATGACAATCTCCACATTTCAAATAGAAACTTTAAAAGTTTGCTCAGCAATAATGAATGGCATTTGATACCAGACATCTGCTTTAAGTTTCAAAGGTGCAGAAGGTAGGTGGGGTTGGTACTTTGTAGTCTTTACACATATACAGTATTGATCCATTTATGAGCATAGAACATAGAATAACAGAGTTGGAAGGGACCTTGGAGGTCAATAGCAAAGCAACAACTATATAGAAAAAAAAATTCTCTATACATTGGGGAAAATCCTATAGAATTAAATGAGCCTTAATTTTGATAGCTCAGGTTTGTAATTCAGGATTATTATTTTAGGTATCACATCATCATCTACCTATCAGCAATTTCTATGCTGTCTCCTCGACAGATTCTGAATAATGTCCTAGAAGATAATATCCCATTTCATTAATTACAATTAAACAAAATACTAATAGTTCTCTTTGTATCTTGTTATGGTTTTGTATTGTTTTTAGTAAGCTGTTAAATTCTTAGAAACAATTTAATACAGTATTCAGAGAGAATGTTGATTATGGAGCAGATTAGAAATGTTGGGTCTCACATTCAATTGCTTTGCTGCAATTCAGAGGCTAGTATTATGGGTATCTGTGAATGTATGCAGTGATGGAAAGACAGTACTATGCAGGCCAGATTCAACTGGACTGGAAACATCAAAAACATTCAAAATTAAAAGCCAGAAGTAAAGGAAACAATTCTCATCTACATGGCTAACAAAGCCAATTGGCTTTGAAACATTTTTGTCCAAAGGAGCGTTGTATTTTAATTATGGTATAGTGATCTCTCTGTGCTCCTTCATTTGAGTGCACCCTTCTTTTTGGGAGCTTTGCCTATAGTACTTAAACAAGGACCATTGGTTTCACCTTCCCACGTGAGGCACTCAGGCTGAGCTGTGAAATCACCCAGCAGAGATTGATAGTATCACCAGCTTTCCAGAGAGCTAAACAGGAAACATCAAAAGGATTCCCTAACCTTGTGGCTATAGCATATCTCAGCTTTCTAGCTGTAGCAAAGATAGCAAAACACAAAACAAAACAAAACCCTGAAACACTGATTTAATCTAACGTCTGTGTATTTCTTTAAATTTAATTCCTTCTGGAAATGTCTTCTTTTAAAAGCATACACATTGAAAGCAAAAGTCCATGTATGATGTGCAGCAAAGATAAAAATTAATTCTTACTGTCTGGAAAATAGGTCAAAACAATTGCAGAGTACATATCTGATGAATTCATTAGAGAGTCTGATGTATAATTGGTTGGCTCTCTTTAGATGATCTTGTGGTTATGTCTTGTGCTATTTGCAAAAGATTTGGGTCAATATAAATTAGAAAGAAGCACTGACTATCAGAACTACCGAGCAGAGCAGATTATGGTTTGCTAGAGAGACTAATGGTTTGTCAGATGGCTCCATCTCATGCAACATTTATATGGTCCTAGAATCAATAGCATATAACCTCATGATGATGTCTGTGGTTTCTGACAAATTGCTCTATGGAGATGGGAAGGTGTCGGAATTCCAAACCAATGGGAATTTTTGCTTCCCTATTTTCTACTCTCTGAACTTAGAGATCTCCAGCAGTTTTACCAACAAATTTATCTCTGGGGTCAGCTTTGCAATTCCTGGGGGGAAAAAACACCTGACAAGCTTATTTAAGTAGTGTGCATTGAACCCTTGCCCCACTCTATCTGACAACCAACCTTGTCTTCAACCAATAACCATGGCTCCAGACTAGTTATTTAAATGCAAAGTTCTTCAAAAATATTTGTATTAAATATGCACTTTTGGTATACATTGCTAAGAAGAGTACAGTAGACTTTGGATTACAGTGAAATCCAGTGGTTAATAAGGTTCCCATCTGGACAGTTTGAACCAGCTGATTCCACATAGGACTTTATGAAGAAGAAAAATTTTCACACACAACTATTTCACAATATCTTTGTTTTTAAGAATGATAAAAGTATAACAGTACTCAAATTACAGCCTTTGCCAAAAGGAATGATATTTCCTTTCCAGATCCCATTTTGTTTAAGTGAACCAATAGTTACATGAATTAATGGATCCTTGGACATTTTTAAAAGTTTAATATCATGGTCCCATATGTTATGACCTGTGGTTACAGCAATAAACTTACCTACTTACTTAATATCATGGTTGTATGGCTGCCTTGAAATGTTCAATGTCTTTCTTGTGCCCTGGCATTTCATCTTTCAAATGTTGTATATGAAGAACATATTAACAGATGGTGTCAAGTATATGTATATACAAGTATATGCATTATAAGAAACATATTACAGTCTGACAGTCAATAGACTGGAATATGTACAGCATGAAAATTCGAAGCAGGAAGGCCAATGGAATTTATATTGTCAGCTATATATTTGTTATTATACTTTGTAATAAGTAAGGAAGTACATATATGATAAATGAATTGATATTTTAAAAGTGCTTCATTTGTCCTTGCCAGCATTGCTTCAGGCCTTGTAGCTTTATGAAGAACTATTGAATTTTCTTTAAGTGTTGATGATAGGGCAGGTGATAAAGCCAAATAAGTAATCAAGTAATCGAAACAAATACAAAACTTTGTATCAAGCCAAAAATACACTGTGATCTATAAATTGCCAGAGTCTTTTGTGTTCTATAATGATCAGGATATTGATTAAGGAAGTAGTATTTGAAGTACGGTAAGTTTGACTAACCTTAAAACTGCAGTTCTTAATTATATTGCTGTAGTGGTTAAAGGAACTGGATTTAAAACTGGATGATTGCAAATTTTGGTCCTACCTTAGGCAGAAAAGCTAGCTGGGCGTTTTGGGACAGTCTCTTGTTCTCAGCCTGGAAAAAAATATACTGACACCAGTTCCAAAAATATTGCCAATATAACAGCAGATATTTGTTCTCAGGTCAACAAGAAATAAGGGTTGACTCAATGGACCATAACAAAAACAACAAAGCATTGTAGTGCTCTTGGGCATTATTCTATACCTCTAATGGAACCTGCTCAAGTCTGATTTTTAGAAAATTATTATAGCTTTCCATCATTGGAAATTTCCATTTTAAATAGTAGAAAGCCAGGTTTCAGCTTGTAATATCAAATGTATTTATAAAAATGTCTATTTTATAAATAAAATAAAATTTTATTTTATAAAAATGTTTATAAAAGTCTGCAGAGATCCACAGAACCTCTTAAAAAATATGAACAAAGAATATCAGCAACATGAGATTGTGGAGAATATCAGCAAGATGACTTTCGATAAAGAGATATTTTATCACTGGCCTTGACTATGATAATGGAAGATATTTTGTAAGCCACACATATTGTCAATATTCAAACTTTTCTCACAGAGCCCCCAAGAGTATTTAGCTTATTTTATAATTTAAAAATAAAAAATATTTTTGTGTATCCTCCCTACTGCTGTCAATCTTTCATTCCACTCCTATTTATTTGTTGGCAACCCATTCAGTTTGACTCAGGTTTATGATCCTAATTTTTATCTGGATTATTTGAAAAGGATTCCCCATCAGTTCACTGGGGGAAGTTAGGATGCAGGAAAAAAAATAGCTAAACCACGCTTCAATGCCAACAGCTTAAAAAAATGAACTAAAACTTAGTTATCACTTCCAATTTGCAATTCTCTGATTGTTGAAATGTAGTTTCACAATTTTTAAAAGAAGAATATTAAGGATCATCTATTAAAAAAAAACCCTATGCATATCTGAAGATGTAATATACAGAAATTCATTGCTTTAGGGGAGAGAATGTACAAAATAGATCTACAATCGAAGATATAGAACATAGAGTAATAGAGTTTGAAGGAATCTTGGAGGTCTTCTAGTCCAACTCCCTGCTCAAGCAGGAGACCCTATACCATTTCAGACAAATGGTTGTCCAGTCTCTTTTTGAAAGGCTCCAGTGATGGAGGAGTACCCACACCTTTTGAAGGCAAGCTATTCCATTTGTTGGCTGCTCTCACCATTTGGAATTTTCTCCTTATTTCTAGGTTGCTTCTGTCCTTGGTTAGTTTCCATCCACTGTTTCTTGTCTTGTTTTTTGGTGCTTTGGAAAATAGTTTGACTCCCTCATCTTTATTGACTCCCTCAATAAATGAGTAAATAAATAAATAAATAAATAACAATAAATTGTTAAATATTAACAAACTTAACTTGGTTTGGTTACCAAAATTAAAAAATGGAACAAAGGAAATTAACACATTAAATCCCTATTTTATTAGTAAAAGAAGAGAGAAAAGTGGACTCAAGGCCCAAATAGAAGAGAAGTCCCTTTTATTCTTATTCTACTCTATTCTGGTTTCCTATCCATCTATCATAAGCAGACCCTTGGAGAAATTGCTCACCATTGATCTAAGTCAACAACAGCAGTAAAAATTGCCAGCAAAGGACTCATCAAATAGTTAATGAAATTCTCTAAAAATAATTTGCCTTTCAATTACTGTATGTTTCTGGAACTTTTCCTGTTTCTCAGATATGTATCAGAGTAAAAAAATGGTGAGCAATCATGCCTTGAGGTAGGAGAGCATTCAATAATATTTCTGTTTCAAAGATAAAAACTCCTGCATATGAAAACAGGCATAGACTCATAACAGGGAAATGTAATCAATAATGTATAATAAGTAAGAATCTGAATCCTTGTTTCTATTGGCAATCCAATGTCAGACTGCGGACTGGAAAGAATTTAATTACTTCTTTCCTTTTCATCTTATTACAATGGAACAATATTTCATTTAGTCGAAGGACTGACCCTAAATATATGTATGAAAACATATTATTAACTTGCAAATATACAACTCTTACATTATTAATTTAATTGCAGGGAGTTAATTTGGAATTAAAAGTCCTCAAAAGAGGAGAACGAAAGATGTGGAACGTGGCATGCTGTGCTGAATGCTTTGGAGAAATGGAGTTCGTTGATTTTTTTTTTATCTCCTTCTAGATTTTCCATTTTATTTTTCTGTCCTTTATGTTTCAAGCCTTTGAAATGAGTTAACCTTGGATTTGAGTCATTCCATTCACTTTAAATTGGGAATCTAACCCCAGATCTTATTGTAATTGTTAGATAGGATGAGTGAAGAGACTGGAGACAGGCTTCAGACAAAAGCTCTTTATTCAACTATGTACAAGATCCAGCAGAAAGCCAGTCTGACAGGTAGCCCTTTTATAGGGAGCTGTCAGATGGCTCAGCCAATCAGCAGTCCCCATTTTCCTGACTGAACAGAGGACCTGGTTGTAACCAGGCAGTCTGGATATCTAACACCCCTCCCCTATTAGGTGGAACAGTCTACTTAGCATACATAGTCCCGTAAGTAGGTGGGGCGTCTGGGAACCCTTTTGGACCTGCGCAGCTCAGTTGGTGCGGCAGCAGTGACCAGGGAGGTTTGGGTCTGCTGCCATCTCTTGCTCCGCCCGTGGAAGCTCCTGGAAGCTTTCGGGTGGGGCCATGGCTTCCACTGGAACCAGTTCGGGGTCATGACATCGCTGGTACTCTGGGTCCTCAAGTAAGTGTCCTGTCGACCTCGGGCTTGAGTTAGCTGTAGGGTGATCGGATTTGGAATTATTATTTGGGCGAGGTTGGTTATCTGCATTTGCATTTTGGTGGCTGTGCAGTTGGTATATGTGCCGCCACCATTTTCGCCCATCTGTTAACAGGACTACATATGACCGTGGACCGGTAATTTCAACTACTTCCCCAGGTAGCCATAGGAACCCCTTGGCAAAATTTCTTGCGAACACCAGGTCTCCGGTTTGGAAGGACCTGGTCTTCTTGGGTGTGACTTGCTTGTTCTGGTTGGAGTAGCTGGGATGTAGTCTGTCTAGGACATATCGAAGCCGCCAGCCCATTAATAGCTCGGCAGGGCTTCTTCCAGTTGCTGCGCTTGGTGTAATGTGCTGGACAAATAGGAATTTATCTATCCTAGCTTGCCAGTCACCGGGGCCAAGTTGCCCTAGGGCTTCCTTGGCTGATCTTACCATCCTTTCAACCTGACCATTGCTGGCCAGATGAAAGGGGGCAGTTAAGGCGTGGCAGATGCCCTGCTCTGCCAGGAAGCCTTCGAATTGAGTGGCTGTGAACTGGGGCCCGTTGTCAGAGACCAGTACATCGGGTAACCCATGTGTGGCAAAGAGCCTCCTTAGTACCCGGATGACCGCCTCAGCCGTGGTTGACCCCATTAGTATGATCTCCAACTATTTGGAGTATGCGTCGACTACCACCATAAATGTTTGGCCATGGAATGGCCCCACAAAGTCTACGTGGACCCTGGACCAGGGTGCCCTTGGTTTCTCCCACTCTTGTGCTGGGGCTTTTGGAGGGGTGGCCCTAGACTCATGACAGGGCATGCAGCCGGCTGCCCACTCCTCTATATGTTTATCCATGTTCGGCCACCAAACGTAACTCCGGGCAAGAGCCTTCATTCTGACCATGCCCGGGTGACCCTCATGCAGTGCCCTTAGAATATCCTCTCGTAACGATGGAGAAATGATTATGTGATCACCCCACAATAGGCAACCCCCCTGTGCAGATATCTCATGCTGTTTGCAACTGAACGGTTTAAACTCCGGGCTAACAGGCCCTTGTGGCCATCCCTCCACACCCAGTTCAAAATAGTCCTGAACACAGAGTTCTTAGCAGAATGGGCAGCCACTTCGGCCGAAGTGACCAGGCCAGAGTCCAGGCAGTTTATGAGTAAGACGGGGATGCCCGGAGTGGGGTCGTCCACAAGTTCAGGCAGGGGGCAGCGACTGAGTGCATCGGCATGCCCCAGGGAACATCCAGGCCGGAGGGTCAGCTTGTAGGAGTAGGCAGAGAGAAAAATAGTCCATCTGGTGAGCCGTGGAGACAGAGACGCCGGTATGGGGCGGTCCCCAGTGATGAGCCCTAACAAGGGCTTCTGGTCGGTGACCAGCTCAAAGTCTCTGCCATACAGATATTCATGAAATCTCCAAACCCTGGCTACCACTGCCAAAGCCTCCTATCAAGCTGACTGTAATTCCGCTCCGCGCTGGAGAGCGTCCGTGAAAAATAGGCGACTGGAGCCTCTTGGCCATTGGGCAACCGGTGGCTGAGGACAGCCCCGATACCAAACGGGGAGGCGTCGCACACAAGGACCACTGGTAGGGTGTCGTTAAACTGTATCAGGAAACTGTCCTCTGACAAAAGGTCCTTGACAGCCTGGAACACAGCCACTTCAGTCCTCCCCCAGACCCAGGGAACCTTCTTGGCCAATAGCCGATGAAGGGGCTCGGCAATAGTGGCTTTATTCTTAAGGAAGACGCTGTAGAAATTCAGCAACCCCAGGAAAGCCTGTAGTTCGGTCTTGCATGTGGGTGAAGGGGCCTCGCGTATAGCCCTTACCTTGTCTTTGGTGGGGTGAATGCTCATCCCATTTATTCGATAGCCCAGGAATTCCACCTCTGGGACCCCAATTTGACACTTGCTGCCCTTAACTCTGAGCCCGGCAGACCTAAATCGGCTAAGGACTTCCCACAGCCTGGATTTTAACTGTGGTTCATTACTGGCAGTGATTAGGACATCATCGAAATAGGGGACAACCCCAGGAATTTTGCATAACAAGCGCTCCATAATGCTCTGAAAAATTCCTGGGGCTACACTAATGCCGAATTGCAAACGGTGACATTTGAATGCCCCCCCTATGCGTAACGATGGTCTGTGCCTCCGGAGTAGCGTCATCTACCAGCAGTTGCTGGTACGCCTGTTCAAGATCTAACTTGGCAAAAATGGCGCCCGGGCCAAGAGTATGCAGCAAGTGTTGTACTATGGGGACTGGGTATGCGCTTTGCTGAAGGGCTTTGTTAATGATACATTTGTAGTCAGTGCATATGCGCACTGACTCGTCACTCTTGACCGGTGTCACTATGGGGGTCTCCCACTTTGCATGATCGACCGGCTCTAAGATGCCTTGGCTGATCAGTTTATCCAGCTTGTGGTCGATCTTTGGCTTTAGTGTGAATGGGACTCTCCTGGGTTTGAGTCTAATGGGTGCTATGTTAGGGTCAAGGTTAAAGGATATGGGGGTGCCCACATACTTGCCAAGCCCATTGTTGAAAATGTCCCGGAACTCCCAGATCAGGTCATCTGCGCAGCCCCCGCAGATAGTGTTGATTCCAGTCACTCCCATGCCCAGGGTGCCAAACCAGTCCAGACCCAGCAGGCTAGGGAGGCAGCCGCGAACCACCATCAGGGGCAGAGTCCCCTTGAACTTGCCAAATCGCACGTGGAAGTTGCCCCAGCCCAGCACGGGAATGCGATTCCCCTGGTAATCGCTGAGCTTGAGGTTCTGCACTTTCAGTTGGCCCTGGCGAAATGCCAGAATGGCCTGCTTGACCGCCACCCAGGACATGATGGAAATTGATGACCCCGTGTTGACTTCCATCTCACAGGGAGACCCTTCCAGGGACACTGTCACATGGATCTTCTTATGGCTAGGGGTACTCGCCTGCCCGATCCATGTCTGATTGGTCTCCGGAGCTCTGGGGTAGTCGGTGCGACGCTTCGGCTTTGGTAGTTCTCGTCTAGGCTGTCGCCTGGCCTCGCCTTGGCTGGCGTCCTGGGTGGTGCATTTGTTGGATGGATGGATGGCCCGGCAGACTCTTGCTAGGTGCCCAGGTCGTTCACAACACTGGCAAATGGCATCCCAGAATCTGCAGGTTGCTCATGGGTGCTGTCCCCCGCAACTGGAGCAAGTTTGAGGCCTCGGTCCCTCAGCTCCCCACCGGCATTCCGTCCGGTAGACTTCCTCCTCGCTGTCATCCAAGGGGTTGTCTATGCACTGGCTTTCATGGACTGACAGCGTTGCCTTCTGTGGTGCTGGTGGCACAATGCGATGATGAATTGACTCAGCCACTTTGTTGGACGATTCGGACACCCTGGCCTTGTCCAAAGGCTGTCTGGACTATCAAGTTGGACTTGGCAAGTAGTCACCGCTGCAGGTGAAGGTCTTGCACCCCACATATTAGTTGGTCTAGCAAGATATCTAAGTCCCTGAATTCACAATGCGTGGTAGCCTTTTGGAGAGCCGCCAGGTATTGATTGATCGATTCCCCGTCTCGCTGCAACCATTGCTGGAATTTGTGTCGTCTCACCACCTTGGACGGCACGGGAGCGTAGTGGGTCTGCAGCATGTTCTGAAGCACCTGCCATGGCACCGTCTGTACTCTGACAGGGACTCGGCCGTGTCAAACACATCATGCCCGCAGGGACTGAGGAAGAGTGTCCTCTTTCGGTTGTCCGACAAACCGAGGAGGTCTTTGGCCTCCAAGAAGCAGTTGAATTGGGTCATGTAGGACCCCCAGTTCTCCTTCGCTGGGTCGAAGGGCATAGGCAGGTGGAACGCTGACATTCTGTGGCTTGTGTTGTTCGAATTTACAGCGCAAAATGGCCACCGTTCCAGTCTGCCGCCTGGCTGGATCTAGTTAAATTCTGTCAGCTCATTTTGCTCAGTCCGTCTTCACGATCCCACCTTCCTCGCCAGTGGTTAAATAGGGTGAGTGAAGAGACTGGAGACAGGCTTCAGACAACAGCTCTTTATTCAAATACGTACAAGATCCAGCAGAGAGCCAGTCTGACAGCTAGCCCTTTTATAGGGAGCTGTCAGATGGCTCAGCCAATCAGCAGTCCCCATTTTCCCACCTGAACAGAGGACCTGGTTGTAACCAGGCAGTCTGGATATCTAACAGTAATCACCTCAACGATATCAGAAATGGGAATATAGGGGTGTGCAAAGGCCAAGTGTTCTATATAAGGACAGGATAAGTCCTTTGAGTCCTGTGCTCTGAGTTACTCAGGGAATAGCCTGATCTAACACAGGCTCTGGAGCAGAAAAGGGTTAGAAAAAATAGTGCTCTTCCTTCTCAAAGTCCAATGTGATAGAATTCTCAGATTCTGTAATGAAAATAAGTGTTTCTGGAAAGAGTACAGAGAAGAGCAACAAAGATTATTATGGGCCTGGAGGCTAAGACATATAAAGAACAATTCCAAGAATTGGGTTTGTCTAGTCTAGTGAAAAAATGGACTAGGGGGTGATAGGATAGCAGTGTTCCAGTATTTCCAAGGCTACCACAAAGAAGAGGAAGTCAACCTATTTTTCAAAGCATCAGAAGGTAAGTCGAGAAACAATGGGTGGAAATTAATCAAGGAGAGAAGCATCATAGAACTAAGGAGACGTTTTCTAACAGTGAGAATGATTAACCAGTGGAACAGCTTGCCTTCAGAAGTTGTGAGTGGTCTATCACTGGAGGCTTTTAAAAAGAGATTGAACAGCCACTTGTCTGTAATGGTATAGGGTCTCCTACTTGAGCAAAGGGTTGGATTCTGTAATTCTGTAAAGCTCTTTTACTTTAATTAATTTAAATTTATTTATTTTAAACCCGCCTTTAATATTTTTTGTATATAACTCAAGGTAGTGAACATACCTAATACCCTTTCCTCCTCCAATTTTCCCCACAACAACAATCCTGTGATGGAAAGAAATTGGGATAATAATAGCCCAATGGAGAAAAGAATTTCAGGTAAAGGTGAAAGTAATTATGCTAAAAAGAAGATGTGGTAATAAGCGAACATGTTGTCCTTTTCTAATATGATGACACTGTGTCTTGGATGATGATGAAATATCAATATAAAAAATAACTCAGAGGCCATTAACAAATCAGTTATTAAACCAATCAACTGACTAAGGCAGTTATGAAAATATCATCACCGATCTGCTCAGAATGAGAGACTGGGAAACCATGAGGTCGAGGCTGTGATTAAGGCTGAAAAATTTACCTCTCCTTCATTTCTTCTCTTCATTACATTGCTTCATTCACCCCACCTTCCCTCCCTCTCTCTCTCCCTCCCTCCCTCTCTCTCTCTCTCTCTCTCTCTCTCTCTCTCTCTCTCTCTCTCTCTCTCTCGTGTGGGTGTCTTGATGATTAAGGTCAAGACTGAAGTTTTATGGAAGCCCAGATTCGATGCTGAACAAGTTTCATTGTTCTTGCTACTGTAAATGAAACTCTGTTTACATTATCTCACTAAGTCTTAGCATTTAGGCTTTAACCAAATTAATTGTGCACCAGAGGTGGGTTCCGGTTTTCATTGCTGCTGGTTCGCTTTGCGCATGCGCAGTGCTAAAACAAAGCTTCTGCGCATGCACAGAAGCAAAAAAACAAGATGGTGGCACCTATGGTGCCGCCGAAAGAACCAGCTCGGGGGCGTTGCCAGGCTGCCGTTACTGCCGGTTCAGAGAACCAGTCCCTATTTTTACTACCGGTTCTATAGTACCGGTCCGAACCGGCAGGAACCCACCTCTGTTGTGCACCCTTCAGGGAGATCACACACTGTGACTATGGATATGGTGTCTACTCATCACTTTCATGTTATGATTACCATTCATTCAGTATAGGTAGCCATGGGGATGCTGCAACGGTCATGTGAAAAATGGCCATAAGTCACTTTTTTTCTGTGTTGTAGCTTCAAACAGTCATTAAATGAACGTTGTAACTTAAGGGCTACTTGTGGTGTGGAATATCTTATGTTGGACCCTTAAATTATCAATAGTCAAAATAATAAAATAGCTTACATCGTGCAACACCATCAGACATCCACATTTGCCTATTGCAGGTTCTTTGGAAGGACTTGCTAAGTGGGCAAAAATGCAAAATCTAGTCTGATCATCTGCCTGATCAATGAACCAAAATAATAACAATAAATACTATTGCTAATATCAGTGTAAATGACTTATCAGGACTTATTCAGTTTGCCATCTAGTCCATATGAAGAAACAGAAATGTTGGGCCACAATGATCAACTTTATCTTCAACAATGCAAATATTAATACTTCAAATAGATTTTAAAATATATTTCAACAAGGTTAACATATATGTGCACACACATACTCACAGTTAGCATGTGCTACAATCCAGTCATGTCAAGTTCATTGCAGGAGGAAAGGGGCAGGAGGAAAGGGAAGAAACGATTACAACTGCTGGTAATCTTTGATAGCAATAGAGACAAGGCAATGCAGACGAAATGGTATATCCAAACTCCAAATCTCAACCAACAAATGCTCTGTCTTAAACATTGGCCAAAAAAAAAAATCAGAACACAAAATACAAGCTGGGCGGATACGACCTCGTAGGTGACCCTCACTCTGTCAAGGACCTTGGAGTACTCATCTCTAATGATCTAAGTGCCAGAGCTCACTGTAACAACATTGACAAAAAGGCACTAAGAGTTGTAAACCTAATCTTGCGTAGCTTCTTCTCTGGCAATATTGTACTACTAACTAGAGCATACAAAACATTTGCTAGACCAATTCTCGAATACAGCTCATCTGTCTGGAACCCGCACTGCATATCGGACATTAATACAATTGAGAGAGTCCAGAGATACTGTATTTCACGAGAAGAGTTCTCCACTCCTCTGCTTGCAACAGAATACCTTATGCCACCAGGCTTGAAATTTTGGGCTTAGACAACTTAGAACTACGCTGCCTTCGGTCTGACCTAAGCATAATACACAAAATTATCTGCCACAATGTCCTACCTGTCAATGACTACTTCACCTTCCACCACACCAATCCACGAGCACACAATAGATACAAACTTCATGTAAACCGCTCCAAACTCGACTGCAGAAAACATGACGTCAGCAACAGAGTGATTAATGCCTAGAATTCACTACCTGACTCTGTGGTTTCTTCCCCAAACCCAAAAAACTTTAACCTTAGACTGTCTACTGTCGACCTCACCCCATTCCTAAGAGGTCTGTAAGGGGTGTGCATAAGCGCACCAACGTGCCTACTGTCCCTGTCCTACTGTCCCCATGTATTCGTATCCATTTCCTGTATTCATAATCATGTTTATACTTATATCTGTTAAGCTTGACAAATAAAATAAAACAAACAAACAAACAAACAAACAAACAAACAAACAAATAAATAAATAAATAAATTTTCTTAGTGGCAATGGCTTATGATGTTATTGTCAACAGGGTTCAGGCACCACCAATGGGATCCATTAGGTACAGTTATTGTCCTCCATCCATGTGATAACACATACTTATGACTCTACCCTGAATTTATTTATTAAAATGTATTTCAATAAATGTTATTAAATCTAATTAATTTTTAATGCATTAAAGACACAATAAAGGAAGTGCAACTGAAAATTCAATATTATATTAAGAACCCTTTAAATAGGGTCAATTCCTAACAATAGAGAAGCTCAATAGATCCAAAGCCTGCTGAAATCAAAATTTAGTTAAGAGATAGAAGAAGCTATGAGTGGCACGGGGGCCTAGTGACAAAGATGCTGGCTTCCCACTCAGAATATCGAGAGTTCCATTTTAGGTAGTGGCATATTTCTCTCCTAGAGTACAAAGAAAAAATATATTTGCTGTGAACTCTGTGTGGTGTCAGGAAGGACATCTGGTCAGTAAACACTCAGCTCCATCCAGTTGCCCCCACTCTATCCCAGATTAAAGGATTACAGGGTCATAAAAGGGAGTATAGGAGAAGCTAAACATCATTTCCTTGTGGAAGAAGATCCCATGAAGAATATGGTCCCCAAAATGTTTGCATAATTTATTTACATTTTTTTCGTTCCTTTCAAAATGAAGAGAAGGACCTTGCCTCTGCATGCAAATTAGAGGAGGCAGGTTTTAGTTATGCACATCTAAATACAATGTGCCTTATTTTATTAATTTTCTATTGGATTTTTATTAAAGCGGACAAATTTAAACTTAAGTACCCTTGAATTCAAGAGCACTTGAGAATTGCTAACTACAAGCTGAGTTGCAGTTCAAGAAATGAGAATCCTGCATTGACTAATTACCTTATTTTTCGGACTATAAGATCCTCCGGACTATAAGACGCACCTAGCTTTTGGGGAGGAAAAAAAATCTGCCTCTGCCTCCCAGCATCCATCCAGTATTCATCTGGCCTGTTTGCCGCTGCCCGTTTGCCACCACCCATTTGCCGCCACCCATTTGCTGCCGCCCATTTGCTGCCACCACGGCCTGTTTTAAACAGCTGATCGGCACCGCACCAACCCCCTTCCCCTGCCACAATATTCGGAGTATAAGACGCACAGACATTTCCACCCACTTTTTTTTTGGGGGGGGGGAGTGCGTCTTATACTCCGGTAGTTACTGTAGATCACTTATTAAAAGTGCAATCTAGCATCATCAGACTGTTGAAATGTTTTGATCAGTAGGATCACATATCCTTTGAAGGTAGAAGATACATCAAAGCTTTTCCTAATGTGTAGTCCTGCATGAAATGAGCAGTTCTAAGTCAAATATGTGCAGTTGTAATGGGAATGTTGTCCAAGTCTCCATCAATACTCAAAGAAAAGCAATGCAGATTTAAAAATAAAAATAAAAAATGCCTGAAAATATACCACACTTGTTTTGCATTCATTAAAGTTTGGTTCTCAAAATGTTTGGAGATATCTTCTGTTCAGATGTTTCAACTTCAAATCTAAAAAGAAAAAAATATATGTTTAGAATTTACTTTAGAAAGACACCTTAAAGACATTGATGGGTCTTGTCTTTTATCTCTCAGTACTTTCATGAAACCATTTACTGATCCAGTAATGTGCTGCTAAGATAGGGCTGCCACGTTAAGCTACATACAGATCAAGGGATTTTCGGCCATTAATTGACTGACCAACCTTAAATCTTGCCAGTATTATTAGTGCTGTTCATCTGCACTACATCATTTGGTAGTATTCACAGTTGTGCAGAAATTTTAATCCAGGTGCTGAATATGGAACTCCAACGTTATGAATGGGAAGCAGATGGGGGAGAAGAAAATATTTCTAGTGCTTGCATCACTTCCTAATTTACTATTTATAGGAATGGACTAAAGTTTGATATAACCCCAGGCCTATCATAAATTGGAAGAGGAATGTTAAATTAGCAGTGAAGAAACCTTGGCACATTTTAAAGTACTTTTTTCTCTCTCTTTTGATTCTTGCTAAGCATTTTTAAATTACAGGTTCTATGGTCTTTCTCGGCAGATATATAGCTTGGGAATGTTAGAACATGCAAATATAAGGACAAATAAATGAAAGTAGTCATTCCACACACAACGTACTTCCAATTCTGCACACAACATACCCAAATGCTCAAATAAAGATTACAAATGAAGGCAAATACATGTGTCCCAGGATAATGTTGTGGGATCCAATCCGGGTCAGTCACTGGGACCAGAACTTTTGGATTTGTGATGGAACCCATCCTCAGGGAACTTTACTCTACCACACATTCTGGTAGAGAGAAGATCCCTGAGGATGGGCTCTAGTACAAGTCTAATACCTCGAAAGATTATACCTCTGGTCCCAGTGACTGACTCAGATTGAATCAAATACAGATTACACAATATTCATAATAGTACAAATCTATGTTATTCTTTGGGAAAACCTCTAGGATGAAGGATGCAATATTTGTGGGTTAATTCATCAAGGAACGCTGGTCACGAAACAACAACTTTATTAACAGTAACTACAATACTTCGAACAAATGTATCTGACAGGAATCGGCTGTCACTAGCTGACAGCTCCCTTTTATACTGCTGCCACAGCCAGGGTAGCCAATCATGGCTCATATAATTCCCGCTCTTTAAACAGCCCCCTAATGGCCCTCCGGAACACTACACCCCTTTCCGCCAAGTTGGAGCATGCGTATTCTGTTAAATACGCCGGTCTTCTCCGGATTCTACCGGACCTTCTTAACTCCCTCGGATGGTCTCCTGCAGCCCTAATACCAACCGCTGCTGGGGTCTGTTGGCTGGTGTCTCTAGTCTCCTGCATTGTAACCTCCCCGGGATCCTCCCTCTCTGGATCAGGTAAGTTTATTCCAATTGGATTATTAACAGGTAGTTGCACCGGGAAGTGTGCCTGGTTCCCTTCCCCCGCTCCTGGATCCTCTGCCGTATCGGCCTCTGGGCTGGAGCTGACCGGTGTCCCCCATCGGGACCGCAACTGATCAATGTGGCGGCCCCACTCCCGGCCATCGTCTAATATCACCCGATAGGAACAGGGGCCGCACATCTCTGCTATAATCCCCGGAACCCACAGAGGGCTGCCAGCGTAATTTCTAGCATACATGGGGCAGCCCACCGAGAACGCTCGTCCCGGCTGGGATGAATCTAGGGGTTTGTCTGGTGTGTACTGGGGGTGTAGCCTGTCCAACGTAGTCCGCAGCCGCCGGCCCATCAGCAGCTCTGCGGGACATTTGTTTGTGGACACACAAGGGGTTGTATGCTGAGTGAGAAGTAGCTCCCCTAGTTTACTTTGCCAATTCCTGGGCCCCAACTTGAAGAGGGTCTCCTTCACTGACCTCACCATGCATTCCGCCATACCGTTGCTCGCAGGATGCCACGGCACGGTTAGGCCCGGGCTGGCAAGGAAGCTCTCGAACTGTGTGGAAGTCAATTGGGGGCCATTATCCGAGACCAGAAGATTTGGATAACCATGGGTTGCAAATAGAGTAGTAAGGCAGCGGATTACTGCCTCTGGTGGTAGACATCAAGCAAACTTCTAACCATTTAGAAAACGCATCTACCACCACCAAAAACATCTGGCCCTGTACTGGGCCAGCGAAGTCAACGTGTATGCGAGACCACGGGCTGGCAGGGTTCTCCCACATGTGACGGTGGGCTCTAGGCAGTGAGGCCCGGGTCTCCTGACAAGGGGCGCAGGTGGATACTCGACTCTTATCTCTTTATCCATCCCCGGCCACCAAACGTAACCGCGGGCCAGGGCCTTCATACGTACTATGCCCGGGTGGCCCCTGTGTAATACGTCAAGAAGGAACTTCCGGAATTGGGGGGGAATAACCACCCTATCCCCCCACAAGAGACACCCCCGCATTACCGACAGCTCATACTGGCGAGATTTGAATGGCACAAACTCGGGAGAAATGCCTTCCATAGGCCACCCCCTCAAAACCCAAGTCACCACCCGAGACAATACTCGGTCCTTGGCAACTACATGTGCAATGTCCGTTGCGGTAATAGGCAGCTGGAGGTCAGATATCAAGAGAACCGTAGACGCGGGAGCAGGATCCTCCAGCACGATAGGCAAAGGGCAGTGACTCAAAGCGTCGGCATGCACGATGTGTTTCCCAGGGCAGTAGGAGAGACGGTAGTCATAACTGGCAAGGAAAACAGTCCAGCGGGTCATTCGAAGGGACATCATCTGGGGCATCTGACGGTCACCAGCTAGCAGGCCCAGGAGTGGTTGGTGATCGGTCACAAGGTCGAAACTGCGCCCATATAGGTAGTGGTGAAAACTGCACACCCCTGCCACCAGAGCCAAGGTTTCCTTATCAATCTGGCCGTACTTTTGCTCGGGTCCGGCCAGAGTACGGGAAAAGAACATGATGGGGGCTTTGCTGCCATTAGGCAGGTGATGTACAGCCCCCACCCCATACGGCGAAGCGTCACAAGTGAGGACAAGAGGCAGCTGGTCGCTATACTGAGCGAGCACCATATTGGCTGTCAGCAGGTGTTTGACAGCTGAGAAAGCCTGCTCCTCACGGGGACCCCAGCACCACAACACACCGGCATCCAACAGGCGATGCAGGGGCTCTGCCACAGTCGCTTTGTGCGGCAAGAAGATCACATAAAAGTTAAGGAGGCTGAGGAAGGCCTGTAGCTCTGACCTAGTGGTGGGCGCTGGGGCATCAATGATAGCTCTGATCTTTGAGGGTGTCGGATGAATCCCGATGGAATCCACCAAGAACCCCAGGAACTCTACACTCGGGGCAGCAAATACACACTTAGCTTCCTTTACTCGAAGGCCAACCTCTTGGAATTTAGAGAGCACGGCGCAAACGCATGCAATTAATGCAACATGCGTAGGGGCAGTTATCAAAACGTCATCGAAGTAAGGCACCATCCCTGTAAGCCCATGAAGTAACCGCTCCATAAGACTTTGGAAGATTCCAGGGGCGGTGCTTATGCCAAATTGCAGGCGGCGGCAACGGAAGGCACCCCTATGGGTAATAATGGTCTGAGCCTCTGCAGCTTGATCGTCCACAGGCAGCTGTTGATATGCCTGGGACAGATCCAGCTTTGCAAAAACTCCCCCCCCCAGGAATGGAGCAGATGCTGGACTACCGGCATGGGATACGCATGGGAAGGTAGCGCACGGTTCACCGTGCACTTGTAGTCCGCACATAAGCGGATACTACCATCAGGCTTAATGGGGGTAACGATGGGGGTTTCCCATCGAGCCTGATCTACCGGCTCTAAGATCCCTTGTGCGAGCAGCCGGTCAATCTCTGTGTCCACTTTAGGTCGCAGGGCGAGGGGAACCCGCCGTGGCTTGAGGTGAATAGGTGCCACAAGCGGATCTAAATTGAATGACACAGGGGAGCCCTTGTATTTCCCAAGTTGGCCATCAAAGACCGAGGGGAATTCCCTGGCCAACATCTTGCCAGTGCTGTCCCCTGAAACAGAATTGATGCCTTCAATGGTGAACCCCAAAGCGGAGAACCAACCCAGCCCTAAGAGGCTGGTGAGGGGGCCATCCACAATGACAAGGGGCAAGTGGCCCAAAAAAGCCTTAAATTTAACTGGGAACATTCCCCTCCCAATGACAGGAATGCTAGCCCCTTGATAATCCCTAAGGGACAGAGGGCAAGGCTCAAGGCTTTTTTAGAAATACGGGGAAACACACGCTTCAAGGTGCTCCAAGATACGATGGACATTGCGGACCCCGTATCGACCTCCATGTGGCAGGGCGATTGTCCAAGCAGCACTGTGACTGATATTTTGTTCCCTGAGGCTAGCTGGGTCTTCTGAATGACCTGTGGTGGACCCCAGGCAGAATCATATATGGCGTAACAATTTCCTTTCTTTGAAGACCACTCGGCATAGACAGGCTCTTTGTATGACTGGCCAAGAGGGGGCTTCCCTGCGTGACAGACTCTGCCAGACGCCAGAACCCCGGCGGCCACATCGGTGGCAAACAGCATCTTTGAAGGTGCATTGTTTTCTCAGATGGTCACCCCCACAACCCATACACGGCGTGAGGGATGGGGGGGATGGTTCCTAGACATGCCGCGCCTCTGGCCATCTGTGAGGAGCAGATCTGTTCTTCCATTGTCAGTTCCTTTTCAAGTTCTTCGGGAAGATTGTCTATGGCATTAGTGCAAGTTGTAGGTGGAAGATTCGAACCCCCATCCATTTTGGCGAGGGATTGGGATGACATCTCCGCAGCACGAGCCTCATCCAGGGCGACCTGGAGGCCGTGCATTGCGAGGAGCCGCCTCTTCAAACGACAATCCCTCACCCCAAAAACCAGTCTATCAAGGAGGTAATCTTCCAAATTGTAAAACTCGCAATATAACGCGGCTCTGCGCAATGCGGCCACATACTGATTAATTGATTCCCCCTCCCCCTGGTTCCTGTGGTAGAACGCATATCTTCGTGCGCAGCGGGAGGGTGGAGGGGCGTAATGGTCCTTAAGTTTAGCCAGCAGTTCTTTCCATATCACATTGTGGATTGATTTGGGGGCAAAGAGGGCTCGGGCTGTCTCAAACATCTCAGTCCCGCAAAAGCCTAAAACGTAAGCCCTCTTCCTATCGCCTGTCAACTCTGTATACGCGTTGGCGATGAGGAAGCATTTGAACTGAGCTATGTAGGATTCCCAGGTCTCACCCGGTGGGTTGAAGGGAGCGAACGTGTGTTGGGTTGCCATTTCGTCCCTTCGATCCGATTGTCTATCTGACAGCGCTGTCTCCTCACTCACTGCAGGAATGGCAGATGATTCCGATTCTTCAATTTAGGAGATAGATCCCACCTTCGTCGCCAGTGCAATATTCGTGGGTTAATTCATCAAGGAACGCTGGTCACGAAACAACAACTTTATTAACAGTAACTACAATACTTCGAACGAACATATCTGACAGGAATCGGCTGTCACTAGCTGACAGCTCCCTTTTATACTGCTGCCACAGCCAGGGTAGCCAATCATGGCTCATACAATTCCCGCTCTTTAAACAGCCCCCTAGTGGCCCTCCGGAACACTACAAAGGGCAAATAGAGTTGACCTTCAACAATTCTCAGAGTCAATTGCCTCTTTTTTGTCTTGTTAAAGGGCTAAAACAAATGGAGGGGATTTTTGCCCCTAAAAAAGGGAAGGACAATTAGGAAGGAAAAGGGAGACAATTAGAGCAAATGTGTTGACTTGTGAATCAAACATCATACTCTTTCCCTGTCTCTTTCTCATAGTCACACACATCCTATGAGTCCCTTGTGCTTGCTCACTGTTATGTAGTAGATGTGTTGCAATAAAAGTGCTGCCTGAGACAACCTTCAGTGCTGCTTTTCTTTTTTTTAAAAATAGAACAATTGTGGCCTTCACATATAATATTTTTAGTCCGGCTGAAGTGACAGATATTATTATTTTTCCCAATAGCCTTGCTCTCATAATTGCTTTGACCCTACAAACACATATAGATATGAGAAGCTACTCTGATGCTACATTTCAGAAATATGCTGGTTAGCTTTCCACTTACCCTTTTGACACCTGGCATGGACTTTGACCACATTCCTTTAAAATTATCGTCGTTCACGAACATTGCACAAATGAAAGTGAAGTCAACTGAAATATTTATGGGATGGTGCTTATGCAAAAGTGCTTATTAGATCTAACAAATTTGTTCATATAACAGAAGGGAGGGAGGAACGAAGGGAGGGAGTGAATAGAGAAAGAGAGAAAGGAGTAGCTGGTTTATGATCTTCTAAAATGAACACCTAATGGAATACAATGCTCCAATTTCAAAAGAAAGAAGCTCTTTGTTTGAGAGAGGGAGAGGGGGAGAGAGAGAGAGGGAGAGAGAGGAGAGTATGATAGAGAGAGAGAGAGGGAGGGAGAGAGAGGGAGGGAGGGAGGGAGAGAGAGAGGAGAGAATGATAGGGAGAGAGAGGGGGGGAGAGAGGGAGGGAGAGGGAGAGAGAGAGGAGAGAATGATAGAGAGAGAGGGAGAGAGAGGGAGAGGGAGAGGGAGAGGAGAGAATGATAGGGAGAGGGAGGGAGCAGGAGAGAAAGAGAGAAAGAGAGAGAGAGAGGGGAGGGGAGGGGGAGGGAGAGGGAGAGAGAGAGAGAGAGATTCCAGTATCCTATGGTATACTATATGCATGCATTTGGTTTTATACTTTTGGAGTTTAGATGTTCAATTCATGTGACTTTCCTTAAATTAAATTGTATGTCGCCTTAGGTGCCCATATGATAGAAAGAAAGCCAACACATTTTGGAAGCAAGTATACTGATGCAGAGTACAACCATTACAAGGAGTACATGAGTACATGGCAAGGAGACTTTTCCCAAACAGGTGGCAAATGATTCCTCTGGCAGCCATCATAAATTGCTAGCTGAATGAGATTAATATGCCTTCTTTAAGCAGTTATCAATTAATATAAGTAAAGTTTTACAGCTTCAACCGTAATATGTACCAGTGCTTGTCTGGGTCCCTGAAATGAACAACTGCCACTTGTTAATATAATCTGGTTTTCACTGTCTATGGAGATTCTCAGTCATCCAGGTCATGGTTGTCCCAAAGATGCTTTTTCAAGAGGCAACTGGACTTTCTTTCCTTTTTTCCTTGATGTTTTTCTTCTCATCCAAGAACAGAACAGAACAGAAGAAGCTTATTGGATGAGAAGTGAAATGTCTTCAAGGAAAAAAACAAGAAAGTCCAGTTGCCTCTTGAAAAATCACCTTTGAGACTTTGGGTTTAGATGAGGATGCCTTTGTGAATGACCCTCCTTTCTCTTCATTGTACAGAAAACAGAATAACAGAGTTGGAAGGGACCTTGGAGGTCTTCTAGTCCAACCCCCTGCTTAGGCAGGAAACCCTACACCAAATATAGTGTAAGTGCCTAATTGTGTATATTATAGTGAGCTTGCAGTGAGAAAAAAAGTTCCAGGCCAGAAAATTTATTTCATTCCCTTTGACACATTTGTACACCATATTTCTTAAAAAGACTGCATCAACATTGGCAAATAATGGAAATGGATATTAATGTAATATCTTTCAAGCTTCCTGCTTTTGAAGAATTCTTTCTAAGAAGCATCTGATACCCAAGTACAGAAGAGTTGACCTCACCTTATGTAAAGTATATCTGTCCCTGATGTTCTCCAAAATAAGTCCTTGAGAAATTAAGAACAAAGCTACTCTTATCATTGTTGTTCTGCTCATTAAGCTACATATTACCGTGTTTCCCCAAAAATAAGACCCTGTGTTATATTTTTTTGAACCCTGAAATAAGTGCTTGGCCTTATTGCCATGCACTCAAAAGCCCGATTGGGCTTATTATCAGGGGATGTCTTATTTTGGGGGAAACAGGGTAGGTTTTTGATGAATCAATATCAGAGATTTTTTTTTAATGTTTTATAATTTGGATACGTATTAAGGATATATTTTTGCTCTATTTGTTTTCTAATCAGTGTGAAATCCAATTTTTTTTACTACCGGTTCTGTGGCATGGCTTGGTGGGCGTGGCGTGGCTTGGTGTGCTTGGCTTGGTGGGCGTCCTGTAAAATCTCCATTCCCTCCACACTCAAGGGGAAGGTTACCTATTTCCTTCCAATCAGCTGGGACTCAGGAGGAAGAGAATAGATGGGGGCGGGGCCAGTCAGGGGTGGTATTTCCCGGTTCTACGAACTACTCAAAATTTCCGCTACCAGTTCTCCAGAACCTGTCAGAACCTGCTGGATTATATATTCACAAACATGTTTATACTCTGTTTATACTTTGTTCGTAATCATATATACGCTTGACAAATAAATAAATAAATAAATAAATAAATAAATAAGATTTCACCCCTGTTTCTAATGAAGAAACCTTCCCTCACTCCCTCACAACTTGAAGTTTTAGATGGGGAAAAAAATCCTTATTGATGCCAATGGGTGTTTAGCATTAAATTCCAACTAAAGAACCAAACTTTTTTTTAATGAAACATATAAATATAGTCTTGAAATAAGACACATTTTTCTTACCACCACCATCACCCTGCCCATATTTGAATATAAGTTATCAAAAACAAAATGTAGAGTTACAGATTAACATAGCCAGTTTTCATACAGTGTTTTTTTTTTTTAAGACATATTAAACTTTGTACCAAGAGCCAATATTTGAAGCTCTGTAAAAAAAATTTGTTTGTCAGGCCCAAATGATTTTGAATCACTAAAAATTCTTAAACAGTTATGAATTTTCCCTCTGAAGTTCACATATTATGAGGAGGGGGGATAGAGGAGGAGGAGGAGGAGGAGGAGGAG
>QLTV01002421.1:1305887-1316966 GCA_003457575.1 Thermophis baileyi | reverse complement strand
AGGCAGGCAGGCAGGCAGGCAGGCAGGCAGGCAGGCAGGCAGGCAGGCAGGCAGGCAGGCAGGCAGGCAGGCAGGCAGATATGTCATGTCTATTCTCTCTTTTTTCCTTCCAGCAATCATATATTACATACACATACCCTCTAGATCAGGGGTGTCAAACTCAATTTCATTGAGGGCTGCATCAAGGTTGTGTTTGCCCTTGGAGGGCCGGGGGGGAGGGGTAGGGGTGGGGTGGGCACAGTCATGGTGGGCATGGAGAGAGAGGCAGGCAGGCAGGCAGGCAGGCAGGCAGGCAGGCAGGCAGGCAGGCAGGCAGGCAGGCAGGCAGGCAGGCAGGCAGGGAGGCAGGCAGGCAGGCAGATATGTCATGTCTATTCTCTCTTTTTTCCTTCCAGCAATCATATATTACATACACATACCCTCTAGATCAGGGGTGTCAAACTCAATTTCATTGAGGGCTGCATCAAGGTTGTGTTTGCCCTTGGAGGGCCGGGGGTGAGGGGTAGGGGTGGGGTGGGCACAGTCATGGTGGGCATGGCCAGGGGTGGGCATGACCATGGTGGGCATGACACAGGACTTGTGTCGGGGGCACCTCTGGTGGCCAAGTGCTAAGGCAGGACTTCCCTGACACCCTCTCTCACTCTCACTATAATCTTCCTTCCTTCCTTCCTTTTCTTCTTTTTCCTTCCCTCTTCATTCTCCTTTCTGCTTCCTTCCCCTCTTTTCTTATTTTTCCTTCCTTGCTCTCTTCCCATTTTCCCTTCTTTTTCTTTGTCTTTCCTCTTTCCCTTTCTCCTTTCCCGTCCCTTCTTCCATGCTCAAATGCAAAAGGGGAAACATTTATCCTTTTGTTTTGTTTTTAGTTTGTTTTGATAGCCCTCTGCCAACAAAAGCAGAGCCTCCGACCACCGTTTTCGCTGGCAGAGGGCTGCAGGAGGCCAATGCGGCTGAAAACGGGGCACAGGAGGCCGCGTACGGGCCCCCAAGCTCTGTTTTCACTGGCAGAGGCACCGCAGGCCAGTCCTATGCTGTTTCCAGGCCAGCCCCGCGGGCCAGATCTAAGCACCCCATGTGCCGGATTGAGCTATGAGCCTTGAGTTTGACACTCCTGCTCTAGATTTTTCTAGCTCGAAACAAATAAGTAAAATTCACCCAGTTCCCTCATTGCCTGGCATCCCAGCAGTGTTGACATTTTCCACCATTGAGTATAAATTTAGATGTTGAAACAGATGCTTGGTATAATTGATCTTGACATGAGATTCAGTAGGCTACTGTCTGCATCAGAGATAAGAACGGCAATATCTGTGTACTGCAGATTAGAGCTTTACAAGTCATCAATCACCAGTTTGTCCTTGTAGCCATCTACTAGATACCAGCTTTCTATATAAGTACAGTAAAGGTGTTAACATGCATTTTGCATCTGTCTGGTATAATTTTCATTTCTATCACACCTATATTTTCCCCCTTTCCTGCTTTCCATCAGCCATGCTAGTGTCTTAATTTTTCTCCTTTTTTTCAGCAATTTAAAGATTTAACAGACCAGAATCACAGAGTTGGAAGGGACCTTGCAGGTCTTTTATTCCAACCCCCTACTAAAGCAGGAGACCCTATATCTATCCAGACAAGTGGCTGTCCAGTTTCTTCTTAAAAGCCTCCAGTGATGGAGCATCTACAACTTCTGAAGGCAAGTCATTCTACTGGTTTACTGTTCTCATTGTTAGGAAATTTCTCCATTAGGCTTTGATTGAAACTGAAATAGTATTCAATGTTACTAGACCAAAGCATACTAAATTATATTAAATTATGAAGCTTATGGAGATCTAGATCAACAATATATGACATACACTAAACCTGGGCAAGGAAATTAGTCCTAATATTGCTAAGCTAAAGGTCCACTGAAGTAAAACAACTTGGACAACCTTCCAAAGTAGCATGGTTCCATACAAGACATGAAGAAAATATTAGCTGTAGAACATAGACAAAGCTTTTTAAGAGGCAGCTAAGGGCACTAATGTACAATACTTGGCTGATATTAATGATAACATTCTTATTGTGCTCAATATTTTTTTTTTCTGTACTCATGCCAGAAGTCAATGCTTGTATTATGACTTTTGTATGAGCTATAACAAAAAGATAGGTTGGGTGGATTTCTCTTCTTAATTTTTACTTATCTGCAACATTTGATGTTCTATGACCCGAAAGTAGTTGGTTAAGAGAAGCAAAGTGATGGAGAAATTGGAAACGGTGTAACAATTTTGTCATGCAATGTATTTTAATACTAAAAAAGAAAGATTATGTTCTTACATGAATGACAGTTTGTTTGAACATATTTCTTACATTTCCTAGCCTATATTCTAATAATATAGGTGGGTAAGAAAATATCCCCAGTACTTCCTAAATTGTGGTGTGTGTGTGTGTGTGTGTGTATGAATCCCTCTGTCAATTTCTTACTTGATTATAAAATGGATTAATATAGTGTGGGAGTTGTAAATAACAAAACCTGAATGCATTGGAGTTACTATTTTAAAATATAGAGTTTAACTATTTATAAAGGAGAATGTTTGTAGCTCAGGGTTGACATGAGGGATCCTTGGTGCTCTCTGAGCTTGCTTGTTTTCTTGCAGATGTTTCAGTACCCAAACTAGGTAACATCATCAGTGCTTGTAAGGAGTACGTGTGCAGTTTCAAAACCTATAGACCCCACAGTTTAACTATTTCTTTGTGAGAAATTTTAGGGATTAATTAATCCACCTCTACATAAAATTCTATTTTAAAGAATGAAGTTTGCAAATATATGTCTTTATTTCAGTTTGCTGTCTTAAAAAAGGTTATAACTTCACATTATTGATAGCAGAAGTATTAAAAAAAATAAACTTTTAAAAACATATTTTCAAAGAAAAAATATCTATTGCTTGGTACACTTTGAAGCTTGTGTCCTTTTGCACCACAGACAATTAAATGCCATGAAAAGAAGTTTACAATTTACCATTACTTTGAGATTGTAATATGTTGCAAATGACCCTGTGCTCATTTCAGTAAGGCAGTATGTCATGTTTATTAATGTTCTTCTCTCTCTCTCTCTCTCTCTCTCTCTCTCTCTCTCTCTCTCCCCCTCCCTCTCCCTCCATCTCCCTCCCTCCATCTCTCTCTCCCTCTCCTAGAAGAGCAAGTGGGGGTGGGGAAGAGAAACCTTGCTGAATTCCATTCCGTTCCATTCCATTCCATTCCATTCCATTCTATTCCATTCACAGATCCCTAACATATCTCTTCTCTCTTTCTCTCTTTCTCTCTCTCTCTCTCCCTCCCTCCCTTCTTTCTTTCTCTCTCTCTCTCTCCCTTCCCTCCCTCCCTCCCTCTCTCTTCTTTCTTTCTTCTTACTTACTTACTTACTTACTTGGAACGTTTCTTTCACATTAGCAAAGATCATTGTTCCCTTAAAATATAATTCATAATTACAGGAATGTTTTAAGGTATGCAGCTAACAAATTATTCTTAAAATGCCTTTTAGCATGTATGTGAAGAAATATATGTACATAGAATATATTGATAGTTATTTTTGTTCATGATTCTTTGGATTTTATATATGCATGCATATAAAAGTATATAGCAGGTACACCCATCTGCTAGTGATAGAAAGTATCTGTGCATATGCATCTAAAATGATAAAGTAGACAGTCAAGTTTCAGAATATGGTGTGGCCAGTCCTCTAGTTTCCACTTTTACAAGAAAGGGTTAATGTACATAACAGGAAAACAAACTTGAAATATTCAACTCTTTAATAGGTACTTCTTGCTAGAAATGGTTGCTCTTGCTGAAAAAATTCTAATTAGGAAAATATATGCATACTCATATGAACTAATATTCTCCCCAGTATTCAGATTTTTGTATGGAGAAATTTTGAATAAATGGTTTGCATTTGTCCAATGGAGCTTCAAGACATTTTTATAGAAAAATATGCTGTGCAAACTTCAAATAGCTTGCTATTTGGGGGTGGGTGGGTAATGCAGAACCTTTTTTAAATTATTGAGCTGCTGTTGCACAAAAATAACCCAACCATATTACTAAAAATGAAAAATGATATCATTTCTTTCCAACTCTTGAAACTCATCTTGCAACATATTGGCATTATCTTTACCATTTAAACTTGTTCTTACAGAGAAATGATATGTTTAAAAATTATGTAAAAGCAATATTTTTGTAGGAGTTGTTTATAAACCAAGGATGTAAAGGAAAGATCTGAGATTGTGGTTCATTACATAATTTGAACCCAAATATTTCATCTTTAGCAATGTTAATAAAACTCCTAATTCCTATTTGAAACTCGGGGCCTCTGTCTGCCAGCACAGAAATATAGAAATATTAGCATGTTTAAATGTGTTTTCTTAAAAAAAGGTTATCACAGAGACAGAAGTGTTCATCGCCCATGAGAAAAGCTCCATATTTTAAATGTAAACAAAGGAAAATGATCAGATTATTATTTTTCCACCTACATATCCATAGTAGCAAAGGGTGATCTATTTATGAATCCTGTTTTATTTTCTGGAAACAAAGATTTACACATGGACTTAAATATAAAGTATACACAGTTTCACAAATAGACCGCTGGCCAAAATACATCATATAAGTCTCAAATTTCCTATAGATCTTAAGAGAGTATTGCAAAGAGCTACAAGGAGACAAGAGAATTAAACTCATAGGCAGCCACTATGTTTTGCATGCAAAAAATAGTAAAATGAAATGAAATTAATCCCAGGTTCTTTTTCTGTCATTTCCAGGTATGAGTAAAAAAAAGAAAAAGCCACTCATCATGGTTCTCAGTGGCAGTTTTTAAAATCCTTGGCTTCTGTGAGGGACTACAAAGCTTTCAATTAAAATGTTAAATTTAAATTCACCCACAAAGGGATAAAGGGAGACTAGTATAGCTATTTCAAGCTTTTTAGCTCTCATCAGCTAGCCATACCCTTCTGGGATTCGAATCCCAGGCTGCATATTAGGCAGATGTATTAACCTCCACGCCACATGCTCTCCTTGCTTTGTTGGCTGTACCAGGGGGGAGATTAAGTGTTTTTCCAGTGAGAGCCTTCACAAGCCGTTGCTTCCGCAACAAACTATTTTGTGTTAAATTTAAATTTACCAACAAAGAAATAAAGGGAGACTAGTATAGCATGATATAGTATAGAGTGATATAGTATATATCACTCTCATCAGCTAGCCATACCCTTCTGGGATTTGAACCCGGGCTGCTTGCTTATTAAGCAGATGTATTAACCTCTAGGCCATGGGCTCTCCTCCCTTTGTTGGCTGTACCAGGGGGGAGATTTAGTGTTTTTCCGGTGAGACCAGTCTATCAGGGCAACCTGATCTACCCAAATATTGGACGGAGCATACTGCTTCCACTTTCGCCTTTCAGCCCCAATCCAGGAGCCTTTGCAGGCAGTCGTTTCCACAACAAACTATTTTGTGTTAAATTTAAATTTACCGACAAAGAAATAAAGGTAGATTAGTATAGCTATTTCAAGCTGTTTAGCTCTCATTGAAGGCTCCTGGATTGGGGCTGAAAGGCAAAAACTGAAGCAGTATGCTCCGTCCCATATTTGGGTAGACCAGGTTGCCCTGATAGACAGGTTTCACTGGAAAAACACTTAATCTCCCCCCTGGTACAGCCAACAAAGCAAGGAGAGCCTGTGGCCTAGAGGTTAATACATCTGCCTAATATGCAAGCGGCCTAGGATTCGAATCCCAGAAGGGTATGGGTAGCCGATGAGAGCTAAACAGCTTGAAATAGCGATACTAGTCTCCCTTAATTCCTTTGTCAGTGAATTTAAATTTAACATTGTAATTGAAAGCTTTGTAGTCCCTCACAGAAGCCAAGGATTTTAAAAACTGCCACTGAGAAGAAACCTGATAGACCTGTTTCGCTGGAAAAACACTTTTTCAATTAAAATATAATGGTCTGCTGTATATAATGGCAATAGTTTGAAAGTTTTGTTTTCACTAATTTTCATCTAAATGGATATTGGTGGTAGACATTTAATTCCTATGTACTTTTCAGTAGAATCTCACTGGTTGCTGAATGAATCAAAATCACATGAAGTATTAGTACCGCTTTACAAATCCTTAGCAAGATCACCCTTGGATCACTGAATCAAGTTTTGGTCCCCACACTACAAAAAAGATTTTGAGACTCTGGAAAAAGTGCAAAGTAGAGCAACTACGATGATTAAGGGCCTGGAGACAAAACCATATAAAGAACGGTTGCAGGAATTGGGTATGGCCAGTCTAGAGAAAAGAAGGATTAGGGGAGACATGATAGCAGTCTTCCAGTATTTGAGGGGCTGCCACAAAAGCACCCGAAGGCAAGATAAGAAACTAATCAAGGAGAGAAGCAACCTGGAATTAAGGATAAATTTCCTAACAGTGAAGACAGTTAACCAGTGGAATGGCTTGCCTTCAGAAGTTGTAGGTGCTTCATCATTTATTTTATTTATTTTATTTATTTGTTTGTTTGTCAAACATGTACAAGATAGCAGGTATAGGTATAAACATAAACATAATCAAGGTGAATACAGATAGATGAGGACAATAGGACAGTAGGACAGGGACGGTAGGCACGCTGGTGCGCTTATGCACGCCCCTTACAGACCTCTTAGGAATGGGGTGAGGTCGACAGTAGACAGTCTAAGGTTAAAGTTTTTTGGGTTTGGGGAAGAAACCACAGAGTCAGGTAGTGAATTCCAGGCATTGATCACTCTGTTGCTGAAGTCATATTTTCTGCAATCAAGTTTGGAGCGATTTACTTTAAGTTTGTATCTATTGTGTGCTCGTGTATTGTTTTGGTTGAAGCTGAAGTAGTCATTGACAGGTAGGACATTGTGGCAGATAATTTTATGGACTACATTTAGATCGGTTCTAAGGCGACGTAGTTCTAAGTTGTCTAAGCTCATTGGAGGTTTTTAAGGAAAGATTGAACAGCCATCTATCTGAAATGGTATAGGGCCTCCTGATTGAGCAGGGGGTTGGACCAGAAGATCTCCAAGGTCCCTTCCAGCTCTGTTCTGATTGATTGACAGTAACCTGGTGGAAACTCTTTACGATCCATATTTGAATGTGTTTCAGTTTGGCTAAAATTTTTGAATCTGTTGCCCAGCTATCACATTCAAGCTGCTCTTGAAAGGACATGAATTCACTGCATGTCTGACCCTGTTTAATTGAAGTAACTGTCAACCTTAATAGCAAGGAACAACTTTATGATTTGGGCTGCGGGACAGGGGTGCTTTAGTTGAAGCTTCACTGAAATGAAGTATGCCTTCAAAACTATGCACACTTTCATCTGTTATGTATAGTCTAGGTTTTGCTAGGCATGCACTGTGCATGTGCATAGGAGCTGGATCCTATATTTTAATTCTTTCCATGACTACTCCATGTTTCACAGCAAGTATGGAGAGTATTCTCATGTTATTTACAACAACATTGCCCTTGTGAGGAAAGACTAAAATTATATAACCTCCAACCACATGTGAAAGCTTCCACACAGAACTAGCAATAGGAATAGCACTTAGACTTGTATACCACTTTACAGTGCTTTACAGCCCTTTCTAAGCGATTTACAAAGTCAGCATATTGCCCCCAACAATTTGGGTCCTCATTTTACCCACCTTGGAAGGATGGAAGGCTGAGTCAACCTTGAGCCTGGTGAGATTTGAACTGCCAAATTGCAGGCAGCTGGCAGTCAGCAAAAGTAGCCTGCAGTATTGCACTCTAACCACTGCGCCACCAAGGCTCTACTAGGTTTGCATGTTAGACTTAATATGAGATATTTATATGCAATCTCATTTCGCAGGTCCCACATTTTTAATATTTGTATGTCAGAGATGAAAGTTTGGGTACAGATTTGTGATGGGAAATTCTGATCCCTCTCAGCATATCTTTCTAAACCTTATTTCCAGCTTTCAAACCCTTTTACTAAACTATGGAGTAGAGGAATGCAGATTTCCTGCTCTAGAAAATTCCCATATTTAAAACAAAACCAGAAATGGATCTTGAGTCAGTGATTCTTGTCACCTCATCAAGTTAATAATTACCATGCCCCTCTTTTCACAAGATTCTCAGTTTTTATACAATTGTGATGCCTTTTTAGATTGAAAATTATAGTTAATATAATGGGCCGCTAACCAAGCATCAACTGGTTCAAGTTTCAAATAGCTATTATAATTTGAATGGGAAATCCATCCAGTGTAATGTACAACTATAACCATCAACAATTAGAATAGTACGGTATGTTTCAGATGGGACGTTAATAAAAAAGAAATACGGACAAATTAGAAAATTTCTCTGCTTTTAATCCCTGTGTTTATGATGCATCAATATCTGACGATAGTATTATATGGAATTATCTAAAAAATGAAGGGAAAGAGGGAGGGAGGGAGGGAGGGAGCTTTTTGAATGATCAGGAAAGACACTGTATGCATGGGAAATGCCCAATTACTACAGGTTAATGTAAAGATTAAAAGCCTTGGTCAAATTCCTGCAGAAATGAAGTACTATATGCCTCCAACTCCAAGGAACAGCAAAATGTGGTTTAAAAGATTTCACAGCAGTGTAATTGAAAAGGACAAAGTCAAGTCCCATTTAAAAATTAAAACACAAAATAAGCATTTTTATTTCTATTGGGAATTATTACTCATTGTGGCATGCAGCCTCTTTGCCCGGAATTGTATTAATCTCCATCAGCTTCTGGTTAGACTGCTCTGATTGGTTTTGAACACCAGATCTGTTCCAGTTTCTCTGTTTGCCTTCTCCAATGTTTTTCTGTGACTTGGCTTTGGATGATCTATAAGAGGTTTGTAGACTTTTTGGTCTTTCCATCTTTGTTCCTCTTTCACTTAGCACCTTGATAAAGTCCATTGCCCTCCAAACCATTGCCTCTTTCGATGTGTGAGACCTGCTTATAGCTACTTTATTTGAAGTGTAGAGACTGTAATGGGGCAGTCAAAACTCACAATTGTTGGACACATATATGCACCGAATAGAGTACTGATATATGAGGCTCCACTATTTACCAAACAGAAGGGGGGAAAATAGCACTTAGCAATAGCACTTAGACTTACATACCGCTTTACAGTGCTTTACAGCCCTCTCTAAGCGATTTACAAAGTCAGCATATGGCCCCCAACAATTTGGGTCCTCATTTTACCCACCTCAGAAGGATGGAAGGCTGAGTCAACCTTGAGCCTGGTGAGATTCGATCTGCCAAATTGCAGGCAGCCAGCAGGCAGCAGAAATAGCCTGAAGTACTGCACTCTAACCACTGCGCCACCACAGTTCATGATTGCTCATCATTTACTCCTGCATTAAAACAAAACAAAACAAAAAATAGTGTGAAGTGAAAGGTGATGCTTTCTCACTTTATTCTGCACAGACCAGCTTTATCAGGGCAGGAAGAGGAAAAAAAAGTCAATTTCCTGGTTTCCTCCTTATGGATAAGGAGATGACGTTGAAAGTGAAGATGCTGAGGGGATAGAGTCCTGTCCTGATGCCACCTAAATTAGTAGGTGATATCAATAGGTGAATTTAAAAATCATGCTTAGTTTGGTCTATAGATTTGATATGCTCAGTTATTGCTGATCTCCTCTATCTACTTATCAAATATTTTTTTAAAGGCAACATTATGTGCGTTTCCTGATAAGTTTATAGTCTCCTCACTCTTATTTTTTTTAAAGATGGACATTGAATAGAACTCTTAGAGTATCCCAAAGTTGCTTTTTCAAAAGGCAACTGGACGTTTCACATCTCATCTAAGAAGCTTCTTCAGTTCTGACTGAATGGTGGAGGATGGAAGGATTTATATTTCTTGCCATCATCTGGTCGTTAGCACTCTTTCTGAGAGCTGTTGAGGCCACTTGGAGGTTTATCTGTGCCCTCAGGGTCACCTGAATAATGCAAATGGGTGTGGAACCTTCTTGGAACTGCTGAAAGGATTGTATTGAAACAGGAGATAGGTGATGCCATATCCCTCCCCCTCTGTTGATACGGGGCTGTTCAATCTTAATGCAGATGGTGTCTTTGACCCCTCTTTCAAACCAGCAGTTCTTTCTGTCCAAAATGTCTTCCAAAGAGTGACCTTTGTCTTTCAAATGCAGATGGACTGCTGTATCTTGTCCTGATAGGTTTGTTCTCCCATGTTATGCCATGAGTTTGTGAAGTGGTTGTTTTGTTTCTCCAATGTACAGATCTGTACATATCTCACTGAATTGTATTGCATATATCACATTGCTCAGTTTGTGTCTGGGTGTTTTATCCTTGGGGTGGACAAGCTTCTGTCTTGGTGTATTTTTGGGTTCAACCAACACAACATACATATATACACACTTTAATCCATAGTATCTCAGTGGATATACTATATGGGAAGGATCATTCTTTTAATATAGAGGAACTAGCCTGTTTCACTTTCTTGTCTGAGTCATCTTAAATATCATAACCAAGAATGTATTGTGTCCCAAATCCCATCTCTTAGTGTGTGTGTGTGTATTGCTATTATAGCTGTGGAGAATTATATGTTGTGTGGCATAGACCTTTTCACTACCTCATATTTCTATTCCACTAAAAAAAAATCCAAACAACTGGGATACTCTGGTTGCTACACAGGTAAATTAAAAATATAAAATACAAAGCAATAAAGCAATGATGAACACCTCGTAGTAAAATGTAGATAAAGCTAACAGTAAGAAGGAAAACAACGAGGCACATAAAAGTTCAGTAAAACAAGAACCAAAATAAACAGTATAGAAATCTTCAAATTAGAAAGAAAAAGAAATAATAATAAAAACAAGAAAAGAAAAGAAAGCAGTTCTTAAAATGTCTGGGGAAATAAAATGCTGAAGACCCAAAACGTCTTAATATAAGCATCATGAGGCGCATATTCCAATGGCTTAAACAATAATAATAATAATAATAATAATAATAATAATAATAATAACTGCCAATTTAAATAGAAGAGCAAGAGCCTAATCCAGATTAGAAACTGAATGGATATAAAAGATCAAAACCCCATATATTCTGTGCTTTAGTCATAATATAAGG
>QLTV01002421.1:1288860-1302760 GCA_003457575.1 Thermophis baileyi | reverse complement strand
CCAGATATCACGGTTGTCGAGGGCCGAAGAGTACAGTTTATTGATATCGCTGTACCAGGAGATGCCAGAGTCGAAGAAAAAGAACTGGAAAAAATTATGAAATATCGCGACCTGGCCATTGAAACTACACAGCTATGGATGAAACATGTAACAGTGATACCCATTGTCATCGGGGCACTTGGTACCATGTCCAAGAATTTCACAAAACACATCAAGAAATTGCAGCTTCCTGCAATAACACCAGCGGAACTGCAAAAGACTGTGCTACTCGGAACATCATATATTTTAAGAAGATACTTGGCTGATACCTAGGACGCTGGCAGCAACCCGTATCAACCATTAGCACCAGTCAATGGTATTTGTGACACATTTTTAAATGTTCAGTTGACTGAGTTTCATGTTTAATGAATAAAAGAGATAATAATAATAATAAATAGTTAATATCTACATTATGTACTCACTTTGAAAATATATGTACATATATAAATGCATACCTATCATGCTGTTCTATTTTGGGCTATGCAACATTATGTAAGGCACAAAAAGTAAGAGCTGTAAATGTACTTTTCTTTGCTTAGATCTGATTGATTTAAAAATATAAGGAGGAAAGACAGGGAAGAATGAATGGACCGTACCAGAGGAAGACTGGAAAAAATGATTGGTCCATAATGGGTCGGAGGGAGGGAGGGGCTAAGTAACAGTCTTCTGTCTCTGAATGACTGCTGGACCTGACAGCAAGGGTGTGCACAAGGATGGAAGGAGGACAAATGATGAGAAGTGTTAGATCCTACAGGCAGTAAGCATGTCTTAAGCCCTTCTATAAAATTCTAATCTCAGGGGCCACATTTCTTTTCTTGACCACCACAAAAGGCTTTCCTAGCCATGGCAAACTGAAACAGGACAGCTTTATGGACACAAAACCTTATAATACAATCTGGGATGAAGGTGTAAAGTCTATCACATGCGTACTTTTGTAATGAAGTGTTCAGGTAGAACAAAGTAAGTTGAAAGCAAAACAATATTAACAAATAAGTTTTGTTAGGAATCCGATCAATTGTCCATTTCACTGTGAATTAGCACTGGCTTTGCACCAAATATCTGTTCTAAGTTTTATTCCCCAAACAACTATTTTTCTGGGCTAGATTTTGTAAAGAGCGGAGAGTGAAATGTGATTTCTCTCCTCCTCCAAAACTAGATTCAGTGTCATTGTTCCCTTGGCATCGTTGCGCCTGTACTTGTGCTGCTATCATTTAACTTTCTGGCTGAGTAGTTGTTATCTTTTCTAAATTAGTTGTATCAGTCACATGCTAGGCAATCAAGGGTCACATACTAAACAAAATGGCAATCACCCATCCGCTAACAGGGTTTGCACGATGAAGCTCAAGAACAATTAATCTACATTGTATGAGCTATGCTCCATATACACGTAAGTCCTGAAAATAAGTGTCCACTTGAAAAGAGGCAGATCTGTTGCTCTTCCGTTCCCATCAATTTGCCAGAACAAACAAATTACATTCTCAGAGCACTTTTAATTCCTTTATACAGTTGAACTTGGTCAAAATTCTGCCTATGCTGTTGTCATTTTCCTCCACCAACTACGCCTATTATATAACAAAATTGAAATAATTACCATAATTGCTTAGGCTGCAGGAAAACACTAACTGTATATATGGAGTTATAGAGGAAAATAAATCCTTTAATTTTTTATAGTAGTAAATCAGGGATAGAAAAGAAATCTTCATTTATGTAAGCTAAAACTCACTTCAATTTTATTTGCTGGCATGAGGCATTTTAAAAGTATTCTTCAAATGTTTATAGGCATCTAAATTTGCAAAAAGTTGAAATAAAACTTCCAATTCTTTGCACTTGTCAGAAAAACTCTCCAAAAGAGGAAATGCAGTGTGCTTAGGGTGTTGCAAATATTGTTTTAAAAGCATTTCAGTCACCTTGAAGATGAAATTAAGAGTAAGTATCAGGAATGTTTAATTTTCAAAGGAACCCACATGTATCAGGCAGTGCACTTAAAAACATCCCCTTCTATATCTCGTTCACATTTGGATTACATGTTTTATAGACACCCAGAGATAAGAAGCAAAAAGAAATTCTGGTTAAGGGGGCGAGGGGAGGAAACGAGATAAAAATCAATACAAAAAAATCTTACAGAAATGACTTGGGCTTACATAAAGCTAGCATTTATAGTTGTTACTGTGTTCATCCTCATCCTCATCCAAAATAGGAATAGGGCCAATATTTGTAAACGTAGATTATGCAACCAAGTACATTGTTCTGGACTCAGCAATTTTTAGCATAATCATTTGGGACATATGTTCTGCCAAAGCCATCAATCATACCACATTTATGCTGCTTCCACAATCTGCTTAGTTCCTCTCCTTCTGTTGTTTATTTTAAAAAGAGAGAGTAGGAAGGAATAGCAATCGCCCTTTCCTTAAAGTTCATCTTCCTTCTTCACATGTCATCTGCTCCTTTCTGTTTTATGAGGTGGCTTCCTTGCTGTAATTGCTAATTGTTTAGTGCACTCAACATCTCAATCAAATACATACTAAATGCTGTGTGTCCAGAATAGGACCTGTAAGTACATACGTTTTCAGATACTAATTTTAAGTAATGTGAATACATTGGGCTTTACTTTATTGAATTAGTAATATATTTCAGTCCATAAAAGTGGTCTTTCCCTACTCTCCAACATCTACCACGTTCTTTAAAAACAAAAGCCAAGAGGTGTGTGTGATATCAAAACTTTGTAGTGCATCTGTACACACCAGAGGTGGGTTCCTCCTGGTTCGGACCAGTTCGCCTGAACCGGTAGCGACCTGCTAGTGATGTCACGGAGCTGGTTCGGTCGGCGCCGGTCCGTGGATGCCGCCATCTTTTTAAAAAAAATAAATTAAAAAAATGAAATTTTTTTTTTGAATTTTTTCTGTTTTTTTTTTTCCCTGCACATGAGCAGAAGCCGAGTTGCCGGCACTGCGCATGCATCGCCATCTTGTTTTTGGCTTTTTTTGGGGGGGGGGGAGATTTTTTTTAAAAAAAATTTGCACTGTGCATGCGCGCACACGCAAAGCGCGCGCATGCCCATGAGACACGGCCACACGGCGCGGGAGGAAGCGAACCAGCAGCGAGGTAAGTTAGAACCCACCCCTGGTACACACCCCATCATTTATGCTATTTAATTCAAATTCGATCTCCAAAGAGCCAGTTTCTATTTTTTTTTTTAAGTAGCAAGATGACAAGTAAGTGTTCCCAAACTGGCATGATACCAATGTGAAAAATAGCTTTGGTGAGATTTAAGCAAGATTGACTTTCTTAGGGACAAAATTTCTATCGGCTGCTCTGTTCATTTTCCCCCTGAAATTCTCAGCTACAAGTCTAATCTTTCTAGTCCTCTGCTTCCATCACTTGAGCTGCACATATACTTTCTCTTATCAGCTTAAAAGTAGAAGAAGCAGTAGAAGAATTGATGTTGCTTACTTTCCCCATTAAGCTTCTTAAATGATAACTGAGGGATAAGCATAGAATACTGATTGTAAATAAATAAGGGGTTTTTTTCCCCTTTATCTGCATTAAGAAATAAATATTTTCTTTTTCTTGGACTAGAAGACCTCCAAGGTCCCTTCCAATTCTTATGTTCTATGTTCTTCCTATCTGCAGTGAACCACATTCACTATTTGAAAAGCGCAAACTGTATGTTCAACCATATTTAGCTTAATGTACAGAAACAATACTTGGCTTAGAGAAAGACAGCACATAGAAAACAAAGATAGCATTGCTTTTCTTTGACATGCCAGCTTTCTACAGAGAGAATTTTTGTCCCACTTGCACGTAGATGTTATGTAGTTACAGAAGATGATTCTTTAGCATTTCACATCATTACAGCCTACATCTTTATAGGTTGTGTAGAAAAGAAGGAAGCAATTAGCTTCTGTCTGGAAAGGAACATGAAACTGTATTTGCATGACAGGATTCAAAACAATCAAGGACAACAATAGGAGAAGTGTTATGATGGATTCCAAAGACATCCTGTCTTTGGGTGGAATAATTAATCATGTTTGTTCAGTGGCAGTTTTCTGACAGAAATAAATTGTATACAATGTTCAGTATTAAGGTCACACATAATAAAGTGGTTTTGCTGAGTGAAAATTGTATTCAGCCTTAAAAACAGAATGATTACATGTTATGAGCTAGACAACTCATTTAAGCATATGGAGTTTTTGAAGATATGTCATACAAAATTATGACACTTTAATTCCAGAACCTTTTACCTCGCTTTTAACATGGTTAATATAAATATGAAAGCTGATACTCTCATTTTATGTCTTTATATTAAGATTTTCAAACCCTAATCTAGAAATAACCTGAAGTCGTGGGAATGTTATTAGGAATTTCTGATAAAAACCCACTAAGACACTAAGCTATTTAAAGAACTTCAATATGCTTTCTATTTAGTGTTCTTTTTTTTTTTTCATCTGTAACAATTAGAATTAGCACATTCCTATGTATACCTGCTTCCGAAACAAATAGTGCTGTATTTTCCACCAGGCTTTTTTTTTTTAACATCTGCAACTGGGAATGTTACTTACACCCAAGTCACTTCAAGCTTCAGCTACAACAAAGTGCTCCTCATGAGGCTATCCTTGAAAATTATTCAGAAGTTTCTCCTGCTCCAGAATGCAGCAATGGAGGCAGTGATTAGCATCCTATTGAATGTCCACATGATATCTCTGTTCCATGAGCTGCACTAGTTGCCAGACTGCTAGTTTATTTATAAATTTGATTTGCTGCCCATCTCTTATCCAATGACACTGGGCAGCTTACAACATAAATTGTTCCAAGGTGTGGTTCAAGGCACCAGTTAAAGTCTGCATGGCACAGGAACAAGTTTTTTTGAGGAATCTCCCATAGGTTTTGCAAGACTAGTATGGGCTAACAGATTAGGTGTGCTCCAAGTCCCTTCAATTAAACAGTGCTTTCTATCAAGTGCCAAGAAGTATATTTCCTCTGTCATAGCACCTGGCCTCTGGAATGAGAGCCTCTCTGAAATTCACATGGCCCTCACACTGCTGGCATTCTGTAAAGCCTCAAAGACCTGGTTGTTCTCCCATAGCATGCCAGTTTGGTTTGGTGGTTAAGGCATCAGGCAAGAAACCAGGAGACTGAGTTCTAGTCCTACCTTAGACATGAAAGCCGGTTGGGTGACTTTGGGCCAGTCCCTCTTGGAGATAAAATCACCTCACAGGGTGGTTGGGTAAAATAGAAGGAGTTTTAGGTTTGTTCGTCACCTGGAGTTATTTATAAAAATAAATAACGGTGGGAAGAGAGAGAGAGAGAGAGAGAGAGAGAGAGAGAGAGAGAGAGAGAGAGAGAGAGAGAGAGAGAGAGAGAGAAGAGAGAAGAGAGAGAGATAAGAGAGAGAGATAAGAGAGAGAGATAAGAGAGAGAGGAGAGAGAGAGAGAGAGAGAGAGAGAGAGAGAGAGAGACAGACAGACAGACAGACAGACAGACAGACAGACAGGCAGGCAGGCAGATATACATACCTTGCATTGAGATGAAAAAGGCCTCTTGTTGGATCTGTCTTTGTTTATATTTGAGTATGGTGCAGAATGATCAGATTTCATCTTGTTCTCTTTCATATTGGATTTTTTATGGCTCTTATAATTGGGAGCCACACAGAGTCAGCTAGTGTTGGCTGGCACCTAAATGTGTTGTAAGAGCCATGGTGGCACAGTAGTTAGAATGCAATACTGCAGGCTACTTCTGCTGACTGCCAGTTGCCAGGAATTCAGCAGTTTGAGTCTCACCAGCTCACGGTTGACTCAGCCTTCCATCCTTCCTAAATTGGTAAAATGAGGACCCAGATTGTTGGGGGCAATATACTGACACTGTAAACTGCTTAGTGGGGGCTGTAAAGCATTGTGAAGTGGTATATAAGTCTAAATGCTATTGCTATTGCTAATATGAACAAACTTTTCCCAGCTATTCAAGCTCAAGGGACAGACAATCCTCTAAAAGCATGTGTGTTTAAGCCAGAAAAAAAATCAATGAACACATCAGTTAGTGTACTTCATATCAAGTCTCAATGGTTTCAATTTAATAGCTAAGTTGCTTTGCTTGAAATCAGTTTCAATCTTCTGCTTTTGTGACCACATCTAGACTAGAACAAAGCGGAATCTTTCCATGACTGGAGGAACATTCCATGACTGGAGGAACATTCATCTTCAGAGGACTTATTTAGAAGATTATATCAGAGTTTTATGTTAACATTTATACAATGGACTGCTATATAAAAATGGTTGGTTGACATTTATGAATCCGCTTTGTAAAAACTTAGAACCCAATTTTCTTTTCACTGCATTTTATTACAGTCAATACATGAGAAGTGGAACAAATAATCCACCCCAATCCACAATCTAATTTACAGATGCAGATTCAAAGATAATCATTTGAGGATATAGGGGCCTCATGAGACAAGCTACAAAATCAGTTTTAAGGGACTGGTTTAAATAACTATTTCTTCCTTCTTTTGTTGAAAGATATTCAATTCACCTTTCATTGTGCCTCTCTAAGGTATTGGTTCCATCCCGCCCTACACTTTTTAAAAATGTTGTGAGATCATGTCTGAGTTTCACTTTGCTCTGTGAATAAGCTACTTTAGTAATCATTTCATAGAAGTTTCATAGAATAACAGAGTTGGAAGAAACCTTGGAAGTCATCTAGTCCGATCCCCTGCTCAAACAGGAGAGTCTATGGCTGTCCAGTCTCTTCTTAAAAGCCTCCAGTGTGGGGCACCCACAACTTCTGGGGGCAAGCCATTCCACCAGTTGATTGTGGTCACCATTAGGAAATTTCTCCTTAGCTCTAGATTGCTTCTCTCTTTAATTAGTTTCTGTCCATTGGTTCTTGTCTTGCCTTCTAGTGCTTTGGAAAATAGTCTCCCTCATCTTTGTAGCAGCCCCTCAAATACTGGAAGACTGCTATCATTTCTCCCTTATTCCTTCTTTTCAGCAAAGATTTTTTCCATTCTTATTGATTCTATATGATATCACTGTCTCCCCACCGTAAGGCAGAAGTGGTAGAAAACAATATTCCTTAGAAAACTATATTCCAATTTCTCCTAAATATTTTTGCATGAACAAACCTGGCAATTTTATAATTTCTCAGTAATCCAGAAAGGGGAAGAGATTTCCATTCTAACATTATACATACAGTAAATTTTAGCTCTGCCCCTGAGGAAGACAGAAAATGGATGTCAGATATTCCATCGCTAGTTGTAACGTTCTATAAAATCCCATGGGCTAACAAGTTTGAAATAGGGCAGAAAAAAAGGTATAAACAAAAACAAGAAATAATAATATAACAGCTCCTTTAAAACCATCTCAAAATTTAATACTGTTCTTCCCATCTCCTGGGAATAGAATAAGTCATACATTACTGAAATTATTTTTCTCAAACATGTACACCATTTTTTCCCTCTCCTTGTTCTGCATGTATAGCTATGAATTATGCAGGCAGAAATATAAATGTTTTGCAATAAAAACATATTGTTGTTTTTGCTGTTATTCTACAGTAGTAATTTGCCCACATTTTGCAAGTTCAGCACAGGTTCTACAAATCATTTAAAAAAAAAAAACATGATTAGAAACAGTAAAGTAATTGACTATGTTTGTGACCTGTTCAGTAAGTTAACGTTTTTCATTTGTTAGTACTTTCAATGCATCCATATTCCAAGAATGATCTTTGTTTCTTTGTAATTTTTAAAATAATCATCCAATCTAACTCTTTCTCCTTTTTCATGCACACAGAACCACAGTGAGAGTTCATTAGATACTCTCCGCAGCAGAACAAACTCTAGTTTATTTTTATCATATTTTCAATGTTTGTATTTTAAAATGCTAACCACAGTATCACTTTTGTATTAAGAAATAACTCACCAGTCTGTTTTCTACTTTGCATGTGATATAATATGAATAACTTCAAGGACAGAACAATCCTTCTGTGTCATATATACCCTTTGCTTTTTCCTCCAGCATCTACAGTCATCTCTCCCCCTCTCTCTCTCTCTCTCTCCCCCCTCCCTCCCTCCCAGGGGTGGGTTCTAACTTACCTCGCTGCCGGTTCACTTCCTCCCGCGCCACGTGGCCGCACCTCATGGGCGCGCATGCGCAGTGCCGAAAAATCTGAAAAATACCCCCCAAAAAAGCCGAAAACAAGATGGTGACGCATGCGCAGTGCCAGAAACTTGGCTTCTGCACATGCGCAGAAGAAAAAAAACCAGGGGGGGGGGACCGGAAAAAAATTCAAAAAAAAAATAATAATCAATTTTTTTTAAAAAAAAAAAAGATGGTGGCACCCACGGACCGGCACCAACCAAACCGGATCCGTGACATCACTGTGACATCACCAGTGGGTCGCTACCTGTTCGGGCAAACTGGTCCGAACCGGGAGGAACCCACCTCTGCTCCCTCCCCCCTCTCTCCTTATGTCTCCATCCCTATCCCTCCTTCTCCCCCCTTTCTTTCCCTCTCTTCCCTCTTCATTTTTTAAAAAAATTATATATCAATCTGTTGTACCTGTTCCATACAGTTCTATAAATTGAAACAAGCAAACAAGAAATTCTACATTTGCTTTCATAGACATCTCCTAATCTACACACACATATGGAAGTCCTTTGGGTTTGAAGAAGACACACATTTTTGTGGTTGATCTCTGGACAAGGAAGTGGCTTTTCAGTCCCAATTTGGAAGCACACAGAGTCTAGCAGAATGGGGGCACCGAAAGCCCATTGTTGTAGTAACCATGAGCTACCAACTATGACACAGTTTATGGTTTTCTATCAGTTTTTGGCAGCGTCTATTTTCAAAGTTGGAGGAGGCTTTATAGCACAGGGTTTGCCAGCAGGTTCTGTCAACAGTTGCATAAATTTTATTGGCTTTATAAGGGTTTCCCTCCCCCCCCCATTGTCTGTCTCTTCCCTGCCCCAAGTGTTAGAAGGAATTTTTCAAATAATCTGGTCCAGAACTTCATGGAGATCTTCCTGGTCTTCATCTGGTCTCATGAGAATTGGTGTGTAGGAAGAGAATGGTGATATATTGGATGTCAAGGTTCCGAATAGCATCTGGAATTAAATCAGAGTCCGAGGCAAAGCATTCCTCTAAGTTCCAATTTATTAACAGAGCCACGTCAGCCCGGCTGGGAGAAATCCCGAATCTGAAGCCTTCGGGGTTTCTCCACCCAGTTGAAAGTTCAAGCCTTTGTCCCCACACCCCCAAGTTCATCACATGAACCAATCTTCATTGCTTCATCCTCTGGTAGCTTGGTTGGAACTCCACCTTCTTCTGTGCAGGTGCAGGACAAAGGATGACCTTGACAATCTAGAAGGAATTTGTTGTGGCTACATGCAGACATCCCTCATGCAACTGCCCCTCCCAAATTCCCACAGCAAAGAATACATTTTAAACTAATACAAAGTGTGGCAGGCCAAAGATCCAAGAAAATGGTTTCGGCCTGACATTGGAACTTGTTGAGAAGAAAACAGTATATGCCTCATATACAATATTCATAACTTGTAAAATATGTATTTTTGTACTTGTGATTTTTAAAATACACTTACATCTCGACTTACGATCACAATTGAGCCCAACATTTTTGTTGCTAAGTGAGACAGTGAGTTTTGCCTCATTTTATGACCTTTCTTGTTAAGTGAATCACTACTATTTTTAAATTAGTAACACAGTTCTTAAATGAATTTGGCTTCCCCATTGACTTTGCTTGTCAGGAGAGGTCAAAAGGTGACCACATGACTTTGGGACACTATGACCATCATAAATATAAACAATTGCCAAGCATCCAAATTTGGATCATGTGACCATGGGGATGCTGGAATGGTTGTAAGTGTAAAAAAAAATTGTTATAAGTCACTTTTTTCAGTGTCGTAACTTCAAGTGGTCACTAAAGGAACAGTTGCAAATTTAGGACTAGCTGTATTTGGCAAGATATCTTTCTCTGTAACATACAAATGTATGTTGAATTTGACATAGCAGATTAGGCAATAAATTCTGGCAGAACATGGACAGGAAACCCTTCATATCAGCACTACCTCTTCAATATTACTGACCCAATACACCCTATAACCTTTTATTTAATCTACTAAATGTCTTGCCCTCTGCAATACTGGAGAAAAGACATAGCAATAGCAAAAGCAGTTAGACTTATATACAGCTTCATAGTGCTTTGCAGCCCTCTCTAAGCGGTTTACGGAGTCAGTATATTGGCCTCAACAATCTCGGTCCTCATTTTACTGACCTTGGAAGGATGGAAGGCTGAGTCAACCTTGAGCTACTCAGAATCGAACTCCTGACAGTGGGCAGAATCAGCCGGCAATACTGCATTCTAAGCACTGTGCCACCATGGCTCTTATAACTACACTCCTTTTACAGACTGAACCTAACCCTTTGACTTGAAAAAAACTGAGACTTTTAGCCCATATGCTTTCTGCAGCAACTTCTGCTCTATTCTTATAATTTTGCTTGCTAGCAGAATTTTCCTCTTCTATGAACATGTTCTCATTTACTCTTAGTTTTGGACCAGACCAATAACATTTCTAGGAGATTTTCAAGATTTATATCAGCTGCCACTGCTTTACAGTTGAAAAATGCCCCCTTTAATTTTGGGACTTTGCAACCTTTTTTAACCTTTCAATGATGTTTTATGTTTTTATCTTTTTTGTTATATTTCATTTGTCACCGATTGCAATGAAGTATATGCACATACTCACTTAGTAGCTTAGTAACTCAGTATGTTAGAATGGCTGCATTTTTATTCACAAAGTAGTTTTATGATGTAGAGAATTAGTTTTAAGTATTTGTAGTATAGCATTTGTAATGTTTAACAGTCTGATCCATTTTATGTACTTCTATTAATCTTCTGGAATATGTTTATCTATTTTAATGTAAGCTTTACAAAATGTATAATATGGTTTGTAAATATAGTAAATAAAACAAAACAAGAATCAAGGGAGTAAATTCTGTGAATAATATCTTCATTCATGCTGTAACAGATTTTATTCGGAAGATACCATTTCACTTAAAAAAAAATCCATGACATATTTTTTTTTCCAATATCAAGGAACAATTTAATTTTGTGGTAGATATTTTAAAATTATATTGATTTTTTTAAAAAAATAGCAACATTAAGTGGGCAAATTAGTAACATTATATGGGCGAAGAGAAAGGATGGATATATGTATTTCAGTAAATAAATGATCATAGTCTATTATAAATATGAATCAATTTTCTAAATTAAAACTACAGGCATTCTTGACTTAACCACAGTTCATTTAGTGACTGTTCAAAGTTACGACAACACTGAAAAAGTGACTTATGACTGTTTTTCACACTTACAACCATTGTAGCACTCCCTAGGGTCACATGATTAAAATTCAGACACTTGGCAATGGACTCATATTTATTACAGTTTCAATGTTCCGGGTCAAGTGATCACCTTTTGCGACCTTGTGACAAGCAAAGTCAATGGGAAAGCCAGATTCACTTAACAACTGTGTCACTAATTTAACAGCTGCAGTGGTTCATTTAACAATTGTGGCAAGAAAGGTCATAAAATGGGGTAAAATTTACTTAAATATGTTTCGCTTAGCAGCAGAAATGTTGGTAAGTCAAGAACTACCTGTACAAAATTTGGATTCAAAATGCAATAATGTGTTTTCCTGCAAGCATTTTTTAAAGTCTTGAATTTAAAATGGGGCAGATAATTTGTATTAGCTGGAAATATGGTAGAAGAAGCATAAGATTTTATTTCCCCCTTCCTTATCTTGGCTTTCACAAGAGCTTGATAAAATTAAATTCAATGTCGTTTTGGGGAGAAGGAGGAGGAAGATAAATAGAATGATTGCAAATCTAATGAAGCGCTATCATAATAGTCAATATAGTAGATGTAATTCTGTCATATATAAAAAAATGGAGCAGTAATTTGAACAGATTGATAATTTGGACATACGTAACATCAGGATTGTAGTACTTTCCCTTTTACTGTGGTAAATTTACTGTCTGGATCGTGCTTTCATTCTTTGCACCGTTTATTTAATAAATACTAGGTTCGTAAGTGTGCCTTCTCCCTTTTGAGTCCCTCTCTGTGTCATTGGGTTGCTGAGTAATTTAATTGGGAACTGTATTGAAAACTACTTTGCCATCTACTGAAGATAAATACCGGTTTCGCTCTAACTTATTTAATAATCTTTAGCTTTATGTGAGCATTTAACTGCTTCAATTTTTTTTTTTTTTTTTGCTACTCAATTGCTTTATTTTCCAGAAATATTTGATGAGTGGATGGCAACATTGCAGAACATTATCAGCCACATTTGAATGATACAGTTCAGCAGTACGAAGAATAGCAGATATTCTTTGACTCTCACTGTAGAACTGGATAACAGAAAATGTTGCTGGTAAACACAGTATCTTCTTTTCAAATATATCTCAAGGCAACTATCTTCTGTTTATGGAGATTCTCAGTCATCCAGGTCATGGTTGTCCCAAAGGTGATTTTTCAAGAGGCAACTGGGCTTTCTTTGTTTTTCCTTGAAGATGTTTTGCTTCTCATTCTTCAGTTCTGAGTCAGTTCTGAGTCTGAACTGAAGAAGCTTTTTGGTTGAAAAGTGAAACATCTTCAAATAAAAAACAAGGAAGTCCAGTTGCCTCTTGAAAAAAACACCTTTAGGGCATCTATCTTCTGCATTAGGAACTGCTGTATCATTGTCTAAAAGAGAGTTTTAGTACTACATTCTTTTGTGTGTGTGTGTTGCTCTCTCTCTCTGTGTATTTGTGTATGGCTGTGTGCTGTAGATATATACCCTTATCTTGGCTATCTTAGATAATGACTAGTACTAGTACTCATTAATAGCATTTTCCTCAATAAATTTGTTTATCCCCTTTAAAAGCAATCTATACATCTTAATGCTTAAACAACAGAATTGTAATAGATGAGGGAGACAATATGGTGGTGGTGGAGGGAATCTTTTTAATAGGCCTCTATCTGTTGTGAGTGTTTATTACCAAATACTCAAACTGTTGAAATAGAAAAATAAATGCTTTGTCTCTCAGATTAATCAGACTTAAACAACAACAACAACAAAACCAATGCTGATATTTCATTTTTGTGCTAAACTGGGATGGCTCACTCTGGCTTACACTTTGAGTAAGAAATCAAAGGTATTGTCCATGTTTCTTCTTTTTCTCTTCTGAAATATTGCAAAATGACTTGGGTACAATTAATGTATACCCAACATATATCAAAGAGTTTATGTTGTCAGTTTTTTTAAAGCATCATTTAGCAGTAGATAGAATAGAATAGAATAGAATAGAATAGAATAGAATAGAATAGAATAGAATAGAATAGAATAGAATAGAATAGAATAGAATAGAATAGAATAGAATAGAATAGAACAGAATAGAACAGAACAGAATAGAATAGAATAGAATAGAATAGAATTCTTTATTGGCCAAGTGTGATTGGACACACAAGGAATTTGTCTTTGGTGCATATGCTCTCAGTATACATAAAAAGACAAGATACATTCGTCAATGCTCCTGAATAGATAAGAAATTGCATACCCAGATGCATGATGCTGCCAAACCCATTCTTTAGGCACACTAGAAATGATACAGTATGTAATCCATGTGTGTAAATCCAACACAGTAATCCAGCACATGATCTGTTTGATATTTCAACTAGTTCAGAATACACTCATGGACATTTGCTATCATGCTGTACTTTAAAGGTCTTTCCTGCATATCATCAATTACCACTGTTTGTTATCATTCCTAGCCACTGTAAATGCAGAGTTTTATAGTAATCTTTGATTAAGACACTATC
>QLTV01002421.1:1244717-1257862 GCA_003457575.1 Thermophis baileyi | reverse complement strand
GTCTCTGTCTCTCTGTCTCTCTCTCTCTCTCTCTCTCTCTCTCTCTCTCTCTCTCTCTCTCTCTCCCTCTCTCTCTCTCTCTCATGCGCTCCCTCTCTCTTTCTTTCCCCTGCAACAAATTTAATTCAATTTATTTATTAAATTTACATTCCACCCATTTCACCATCAAGAGCAACTTCTTCACTTTCAATCTGAAAATTAAATTTCCGAGTCTTCCCCTTCTCTTTCCGTGTAGCTCTCCAACTCATTCTCAGCAGGCCCCTTCAAGAGCTGCAGAATAATTTACCTGCCTGACCAGAATCTTTTTTTTTTTAAATAATGTCTTTAACTCAAGGAATTCAATCCTCTCTTTGCAGAAATGGTCCTTGACAAACATCAAGCAGGGTCATTATCTCTACACATGGCAGTGAGTTGGGTGAACATCTGCAGCATCTCTGAAGAATTTAGCTTGAATCTTCATATCTCTCCTGCAAACAGCAGCCACAAAGAATGACAAGTGGGATGTAACTGAATAATGAGAAGATATTAATGCAGATGGTCTCACATTACAACCAAACAAAGTGGAATACTTCTCCTTGCACTGCTCTAGAGTCCAAAATAGCTTCTTTTTTTGTGGGAGAGAAATAAACTAAAGTAAAATAAGACCTTAAATTCTGAAGCAGCAATGTTTTCTGATTAAGCAATTAAAATGCCATTTAGTCTCATTTTAGTTCTTTCTGAAAGGTCCTATACATTTTAATGGCTTGCCCCTTTAAGCTATGATCTGATGGCAGGATTTTTCCCCCAACAAAGTCCTACATACTCCCCTGTCTGAGCTATGTTAATTCCTTGTCAGTGAGTTTAATTAGCCTTTTGGCCTTCCACTGATTAAGATGCACTCTGTTTTATCCCCCAAACCATGCCCGACTTTCAGCTTATGGTCAGCAACATTGTCAGATTTTTAAATAAACTGAAATAATAATAATAAAATAAAATGATATAAAATAAAATAAATAAAATAAAATAAAATAAAATAAAAAATAAAAAAGCCATAGGGGACAATGTCAAACAAACATTTCTGCTTTAGGTTCAGTGACACATTAATGTATTTTGCCAAAAACTTTTAAACAGAGGTAGGATCTATCTGGAAACTTGGCAAAAAAAAAAAAAAAGGAATATATGTACACAATTTTAGAAATAAATAGAACATAGAATAATAGAGTTGGAAGGGACCTTGGAGGTCTTCTACTCCAACCCCCTGCTCAAGCAGGAGAAACTATACCAGGGGTGTCAAACTCGATTTCATTGAGGGCTACGTCAGGGTTGTGTTTGATCTAGGAGGGCCGGGGTGGGCGTGGTCGGGGTGGGCGTGGTCATTGTAGGCATGGCCATAGGTGGGCATTTGACCCAGACTCAAGATGCATTTTTCCCTTTTGCATTCAAAACAGCTATTCCAGACAAAGAGAGATTTACTTTCTGGCACAAATAGTCTCAATTCCATAATGTAGAGATTAAAGACATGTAGAGTCCCCAGCTGCTATCGGGCTTGACTCTTTTGTATAGGAGCAGATCTGAATATGTGCATAATATTGTCAGAACAGAGATGTTCAAAAGCCTAATGTGAGTCAAGACAACCTAAACAACATCCAGGGTATTATATTTATATTTACTGGGTTGAATGATAAATTAACATTTAGAACCTTAAAATACTTGTAAACAAAACAACTCATTTCTCTTTAATTCATCCATATCTCTTTTTTTTTTTTTTTGTCTTCTTCATGTATTAATCCGACTGCCTTATTTATGGCATTTCTCCATCCCCAAATAACAAAATTGTACACTCTTTGTTATTGCTTGGCCAATATCAACTCAGGTTTCCCCTTTCCCTGTTGAATCTGTCCTTTGAAATATTAACTAACTCTATGTAGAATACTTTAGCTTGACCCTCCCATTTTTCATTTTTAATAGAGTTCTTTGAAAACATTAAAATTTTATTCCAGATATCCATTGTAAAGAGGAACACTGTACAACACAACAAAATCAATATATTGCTAAATGTCTAGAAAGACTCAGAAAATATGCATGCTGTGTGGAAACATTTCCAGATCCATTTGGACTTCAACTGGATACACAATTAAATCTCACTGACTTGACTGAGTTTTATGCATACCTGACAAAAGCTGCCTTCTATCTGCCAGATTTGCACACTATCCAGTCATAATATGATTTGATTTTGACTCTCTGTGTTCTGTAAATTCAGCCATTTGTGCTTTACACAGTAAATCACAATTTAGAAATAACCACTGGATGTTTTCACATGACATACTGCATTAAAAAAAATCTTATAGCTTGTGCAAAGTACCATATCCTACATCCAATCATGTTCTGTGTTTTAAGTTTTTAGGCTCACTATATTGTTTACAAACCATTATGGGGGAATTAACACAATCCAGTTGTAAGTCAAAACCAAGCAAATTACATTACAGCCACAGGTAAGTGAGCAACTCTTTGAATTAGGCCTGTTCCATATTTTTAAACTGGATGAAACCAGGAATCATGTGTAAAGTAGCCAACAGGAAAGAAGATAGAGTGCATGAGGTTGAGAAAGAAATATATAAAACATGTGTGCTCCCCCCGTGGTCCGTTTTTGGCCACCAGACTGTTGTAGGAGGTTGTGGGGTCTGAAAACGGCCCATTTTTGGCCCGTTTTCGGCCCCTCACAGCCTGTTTTTGGCCACCAGACTGCTGTGGGGGCCAAAAATGGCCTCCATAGCCCCTCTCCATTTTGTGCAGGCTGGTCCTTTTTTATTTCCAGGCCGGCCCGCGGGCCAGATCTAAGCACCCCATGGGCCGGATTCGGCCCACGGGCCTTGAGTTTGACACCCCTGCTCTATACTATTTCAGATAAATGGTTGTCCAGTCTCTGTTTGAAAGCCTCCAGTGATGAAGCACCCACAACTTCTCAAGGCAAGCTGTTCGATTGGTTGACTGCTGTCACATGAGGAAATTTCTCCTTAGTTCTAGGTTGTTAGAAAAGACTTTGCTTTGTTCTAGAAAAGACTGGACAACCATTTGTCTGGAATGTAATAAGGAATGCTTCCTTCGGCAGGGGCTGGACTAGAAGACCTCCAAGGTCTCCTCCAATCCTATGATTCTATTTCTAATACACATTCATGATTTTATTAGTTCAATCCATTGAAAGATCTTTGCACTGGACCATTTGTAAGCAGCCATTCTGCATGTGCTTGGAAACTCTCTTTAGACATTTGAATAAATATGTATATGAGGAGTTTTCAATTTTAATGCTATTTCTTGCCTTTCCTGCTTCACGTGTGTCCAGAAAAATCTCACAACAGTTAAGACACATGGGAAACAGAACTCAGAGAGAAAATTGGTCTAGCTTGTCTTAGGTTCTCAGCATTGGCTGTTGCACCATTGTTCCTGCCAATTAAGTTTTCCTGCTCTGCCAAAACAGGTGGATAGCTCAATAAAATAGAACTAAAATAATTAGAAATGTGGGTACTGCTATTATACTGACTCAGAACACTGGGCTCTCTAGTAATCTGTACAAGCTGACCCCATCTCTTCATCTTTATTTAACAGAAATCCACTGCTAAAATTTTGCTTTTAAAGGAAATTTAAATTAATGACTTTTTTCTCTTCTTATGCTTTGCCCAAAGATATAAGCATAAAACTACAATTGTCAGAGGGTAGACACTAACTAGCCCAATCTAAAAGGAACACATTGACTCAAGCTACAAATGAAACAATTTCCCCTTTTTCTTTCTGTTGTTTTAAACCTTTACATAAATAGCAAAGGCAATTTAACATGAATATAGGGTAAGCTAAAAAGTACCATCTTGGTTTCCTCACAATCAGACTATAATAGCATTAGTTGTAGTTATACACATGACAAAAGACTAATAATAGATTTATGTTTATTGATTGCTTCAGTGCAAATCTCTACTTCATTACATGTTAGGGAAGCTGATTGGGCTCAACCATTTTAATGCCTCCCTTAAATGAAAAGTCAATATTTTTTGCTATGTCAAGGCTATAATTTACATTTAGTGCTCTTCCATTTGAAATGAGGTCCATGAAATTCATATCTGCAGTAAGGTAATTCCATAATCTACGTGAGAGGTTCCTTCCATAGATCTGTAAGGGAAATTATTGCAGAGGTTTGATATATTATCTTTCTCATTCCTTGTCAGCAAACATAGTTTTCATAATAGAATAACTTCAGCAATTTATAAATAAGAACCTTTGACTAATCTATTATTGTTTGGCATGCTTGCAATTTTTATTTTTTTAAAGAAAAGGGCAGTCTTGAAAAGACTGATTGGATGTGTTTCCTCCTAATACAAATGCCATAAGCATATAAACATAGCAGACTAACAAAATAGCAGAATAACAGAGTTGGAAGGGACTTTGGAGGTCTTCTAGTCTATCCCCCCTGCTCAGGCAGGAGACCCTATACCATACCAGACAAATGGTTGTTCAGTCTCTTCTTAAAAGCTTCCAGTGATGGAGAATCCATAACTTCTGAAGGTAAGCTGTTTCACATATCTGATCACAGTTTAAATTGTAGCTAGGAGTGACAAAACTTTTGGTTCTCCACATGATGTTAGAAATAAATGTCCATCAGCTACAACCTACTCCAGTATTGATCAAGGATTATGAGTATTGTAGCAACATTGCGACAACTACGTATTGTTTATTTCTGGTTTAAATTTTTGGAATGTGCAAGGAGAAACCCTAAATATTTTGAGAACAGTTATTGACATATAATAGGCTTTCTCTCATTGGTTTAATTTGCATGTTTATAATTATGTACAAGCAAGTCTAATTTCTAGAAATAAAAGCAGAAAGAGCTGTACAATGATCCACTGTGAATCCATGGGCATCTATTGAGAGAGAGAGAGAGAGAGAGAGAGAGAGAGATAGATTGTTTTGTCTTCCTGATTCTCATCTGCTGAGGATTCTGTTAACCAAATATGGCCCTAGGCTCTGAGCCCGCTACGCCCAGACTCTAATAAGGCACTGAGACAGGAAGATCATTTAATTATGATTTATTTAGAAAGTTCTGATTAAAAAGGATTCCTCTTATTCAAAGAGGGAACCATGAGACCCATCTTACATTCCCTTTTATAGTTAAGTCATCAAAGAAAATTACAAGAGCAAAGCTGATTGGACAATTGTGACTTCCCCTTTGCATAGGAAATCAGTTACATGTAGTCAAACATGTTACATGTATGTCTATTTAAATGAGGTCTGGAAAAACAAGGGCACAAAATTTAAGATGTTCATGAGGAATGCTTTGATCATTTAAAAGAGAGAAAAATAAGTCAAATGAAAATAAAAAATAACTATGTTAGTTAGCAAGTATAACAATATTATAATGTCCATGTTGTGTGATACTACAAAGTCCATCTTCTGTGGCCCTCAATTCTCTTCATTCTATAGTATCTATTTCATATTCAACATGAAAGTCTTGCTAAAAGTTTAGGTTGTTGAATTCAGGCTGCTATTCCATTACTTTGCTAATGTCCAGCTCTCCATGAAAGGATAAAATATATGTGCATATTGTTCTAAAATAAAGTGAGTTTCATATTTAGTGTATCTGTTGATCTCTGAATTGCAGCTGGATGAAGCTTAAAGCTTTTGGCTTTACTCAACCCTTTGATTCTATTGCTATACACAAATGTCAGAGAGAGAGAGAGAGAGAGAGAGAGAGAGAGAGAGAGAGAGAGAAAGATTATATATTCATCTTTTGTTCCTGATCAAGAGCTGAAATATTTAAGAGTTATCATTTGAAGTCAAAATGTTTAAGGCTGTGAAATGACTGTGGCAAGATATATGTCCTGTAAATATTTAATTACGCATCTTCTTGAAGTCTGATGCTATGATTCAGGACATGATTCAATTAAACCAAGTTTCCCCTGACTAAGAAGGAAATTGAGAATAAAAGTTATTTCACCCACACACAAATTTGATTCTGAATCAAATACAAAGCAAATCTTAAAAATTAAAATTTCCAACTTCTGTTAATCAGTGTGACCTTGTAAGAACCAAAAGAATACTGTTGTCTTCCTACAGATCAAGTGGGAGGAGAAGGAAGGAAGGAAGGAAGGAAGGAAGGAAGGAAGGAAGGAAGGAAGGAAGGAAGGAAGGAAGGAAGGAAGGAAGGAAGATCATCTTAAACAGGAATCAACCTTTTCCTAGTGAATATTATCTAGTATAACTTAGTTTGTAGTTCAAACTAAGTTATACTAGTTCAAGTACAGATGATCAGCAGATTCTTGAAAAATCTTTTCTATTTGTTTATCTGAAATTTTATAGCCAATATATGCCAGTCCTGCATTATCAGAGTATTCTTATTATTAGTCATTTAAATAATGCTTTTATCAATATTAATTCTTAGTTCAAGACTTAAGGAACAGAATGCCAATAAAAATAGCCATCTCTAATCTTTGATACATATAATCTTGCATGATTTAAAATGAAAACAACGTATGCAGAATTCAATAGTCATGCTATTGAAATCCATAGGAATTGGAATGGACATACCAAAATAAAGTCCATAGATTGCAACAGATCTACTCCAAACAGGATGAAGTGTACATGAAATGAAACAGATGGTTCACCATGCTTTAAATTGTACTTACAGACCAACAGACGACATCACTGAATATTTTCCTACATAAAAAGTCATCTGCATATCATAGCGATCAGTTCAGAAGTCAAGCTCTAATAAAAATAGATTGTGTTTAAATGACAACCATACTACACCTACCAATCATGGTAGAATGTGGTCTGGATTCCCAGGAGGGAGGGGCTGTATTTCAGAGGACAAAGAGGCAGTGAAGTTTAGATAGTGTGGTTGGGAGAAGGAGAGTTAAGATGGCTCCTCCCTAGCAATCCTCTGATTATATTTTTACAGGTGCAAATAGTTGCTTTAGTAGTTGGCAAGATTTTTGTCTATAACAATAAAGGAAACTGCTCAGAAGTAATTCTAGATGTCTTTCTTGGTTTTGGGTTCTGACATTAATCCAGAAGTACTGTACTAGAATAGAATAGAATAGAATAGAATAGAATAGAATAGAATAGAATAGAATAGAATAGAATAGAATAGAATAGAATAGAATAGAATAGAATAGAATAGAATAGAATAGAACTTTTTATTGGCCAAGTGTGATTGGACACACAAGGAATTTGTCTTGGTGCATATGCTCTCAGTGTACATAAAAGAAAAGATAAGTTCGTCAAGAATCATAAGGTACCAAAACTGTTCTTGTGTCTAGTTGTTCTGGTGTGCAGTGCTCTATAGCGTCATTTTGAGGGTAGGAGTTGAAACAGTTTGTGTCCAGGATGCGAGGGGTCTGTAAATATTTTCACAGCCCTCTTTTTGACTCGTGCAGTATACAGGTCCTCAATGGAAGGCAGGTTGGTAGCAATTGTTTTTTCTGCAGTTCTGATTATCCTCTGAAGTCTGTGTCTGTCTTGTTGGGTTGCAGAACCAAACCAGACAGTTATAGAGGTGCAGATGACAGACTCAATAATTCCTCTGTAGAACTGTATCAGCAGCTCCTTGTTTTTGGGTTCTGACATTAATCCAGAAGTACTGCACTAAATGTAGGAAAAGTCTGATTTTTGAATAAGCATGTACAATTGACAAGGCCAACAATGTTCTGTGGGGTCCTTGGTGCTCTCTGAACTTAGTTTTCTTGCAGATGTTTCATTACCAAAACTAGGTAACATCAACAGGTAACAAACAACCAAGCTCAGAGAACACCAAGGAGAACACCCTTCATTTCAACCCTACAAATATTCTCCTCTATCAATAGAGTATTCTACATGTTCGTTTTTTTTTTAAAAAAATATTCTTTTATTTAAACAAACATTAAAAACATTGGACACGGTGTGACCATCCTGTGTGGTCAATTCTTTACATAATATTTACATAACAACGAATACTGTTATTGCTCAACATACATTGCTATTTTGATCTTACATATGTATCCCTCATCATTATTTATTTACATATCTGAACCTTATTTAATTTCCCTTTTTCAAATCTTTAAGCTCTACTTCTCCGACTCTTTTTTTCCCTTTCTAGCCATTGATAAAATTCATCCCATATTTCAAAGTATTCCGTGTCCCCCTTGTCTTTCATCTCTAATGTTAGTCTGTCCATTTCTGCACATGTCAATATTTTTTTCATTATTTCTTCTTCCGATGGAATTTTTTCATTTTTCCAGTATTGCGCATAGATCAGTCTTGCTGCAGTTATTATATGTAGAATTAAATATATCTGTCCTTTTTCATATTTCTCATTGATGATTCCTAGTAAGAAGAATTCTGGTTTCATATCTATGTCTTTGTTTAATATCTCTTCTAGCCATGTCTTAACCTGATGCCAAAATTCCCTTGCTTTTTTACACAACCACCACATATGATAGTAGGAACCTTTCACAATTTTACATTTCCAACATTGCACTGAAAGTTTTTTATCCATTTTCGCTAATCTTGTTGGTGGGATGTGCCACCTGTAAAACATTTTATATAAATTTTCTTTATAGGCTGTAGCCAAGGTCAATTTTCTATTCCTATCCCATAACTCTTGCCATTTATCCAAATTAATGTTATATCCAAAATTTTGAGCCCAAATAACCATCATTTCCTTGACTTGTTCTTCTGCCATTTTATATTCTAATAGGTATTGGTAAATTTTCTTTATCTTCCTATCATCTGGTCCTAGCAAAAATTTATCTATCACCATTAGTTCCTTCTCAATACCCCATTCTTTCTTATCTTTTAAATATCGTGATTTAATCTGCAGGTATGCCCACCATTCCAGTTCAATCCCTTCCTCTTGTAGAGAGTATTCTACATGTTCTTCATGTTCATTATAAGATACATTGGTGCCATATTTATATTATTTTCAGATGACCACAGATCCTTTGTCCATTATGGCTTATGCCATTAATACATATTCCTAAAATTTGAATATTGTTCTTTCAGGATTAGCACCAGGAGGGGAGTATAACAGCTCATTATTAGTACAGCTAAAAGCTTCCTCTTTCTCCCCATCTTCTTTAAAATCTTATTTCTTCCTCCAAGTTATTTTTATTAAATGCCAAGACACTAATCATTACTCTTTTGCTGACTTATTGCCAGCTTAATTTCTGCCTTTCAGATAAAATTTTGTTCTACAGTTCCTAAACTGAATTATACAAAATATAGTTTCCCTGGCTCCTTATTTTGGATTAGCTTTTCCTTTGGGAGGTCTAACATGGAGGGATGAGAAGTGGATGAATCTAAAATGTGTTGGCAGGGTCTCCCTTCTCATGTGTTTATGTAGGTGAGATAAGCAGTCTTGGTTATTGATACCAAGTCAAATTTATTTCCAACACCTCTTTATTTCCCCTTTCCTTTTAGAGTGTTAACTCTGCAGTCTTGTAAAAATCTCCACTGAAGCAAATTTACTGATTGCATATCAACTGCTCTTGGAACATTTATGGCTGAGGACTAGCACAAAAATCAGTATGATGAAAAAACAAGCAAAGAAATAACTGAAATAATTTGCTCTGACAGACTAGGAAAAAATGGTGTGTAGTTTTCTGTTAGATTCAGGCAGGGGTGGGCTTCAAAATTTTTAGCAAGGGGTTCTCTGCCTGGTTGCTGGGTGGGCGTGGTTGCTGGGTGGGCGTGGCCGTGGTGGGTGTGGCCTAGTCGGCCTCATTTTTGCCCTTCCCAGGCTCCCGAGGCTTTCCTCGAGCCTCTGGGAGGGCGAAAACAGCCTCCCCAGGCTTCGGAGGCCCTCTGGAGGCCAGAAACAGGCCCGTTTCTGGCCTTCCCAAACTTCTTGTAGGCTCGTTTTTTGCCCTCCCTGAGCCTCCATGCGTGCCCTGCACTTACCTGCATCCAAAATGGGCCGCGTGGGGACTCCTGGGAGGGGCAGGGTGGGATGGGCAGGGCCAGCCAGGAGTGGGATTTGGGGGTTCTCCAAACTGCACAGAATCTTAGCTAGAGGTTCTCCCGAACCCCTGTGAACCCCCAGCAGCCCACACCTGGATTCACGTACAAATGGATTCACAAATTGAAAAAAAGCTCACTCGGACATACATGCAAAGCTCGATGAATTCATATGAAATAAGTCTATTACTTGCATTAGTAGACAACTGTAATTATCTAGCAGTTTATACATACATAAATATTAGGAACTCTTCCAATCTGGATGGATGATAGATAGATTGACTGATAGATTGATTGATTTAGTTATATAGGAAAAAAAATACAGAATTTGAGATATCTATCTTCAAATCTCCACCGAGTTCTGTTGACTGGATGTAATGTAGCTACCATCCAAGGTGGAAAGGTTTCATCCCAGGTGAAAGAGTTATGATATCACCATATTTCCTCAAAGCAAAGGGTGGACTCATTTGAAATCTAAAAAGGAAAGTGGTGATAATACCATTCACCCAGAAATAATCTTTTACATAAAAATGTTCCAATATTTGAGGGGTTGCCACAAAGATAAAGAATTCAACCTGTACTCAAAAGCACCTGAAGGCAGGACAAGAAGCAATGGATGGAAAATAATCAAAGAGAGAACCAACTTAGAACTAAAGATAAATTTCCTGATGGTGCGAACAATGAACCAGTGGAATGGCTTGACCCCAGAAGTTGTGGGTGATCCAACACTGGAGGATTTTAAAAAGAAATTAGACAGCTATTTGTCCAGAATGATATAGGGCAGTGATGGCTAACCTTTTTGTCGCCGAGTGCCAAAAGCGCATGCACGCCCACCACGCACCCTGCTCACCACACATGTGCACATGACCCCCATGTGCACCCTGCCCTCCCACGCATGCACGCGTGACCCCCCTGTGCGCCCCCACTCCCGTGCATGCACATGCATCTCCCGCATGCGCCCCACCCCCACGCATGCACGGCAGAGACACGAAAACCAGCTGGCAGGCGGGAGGCGCACGCGCATGCCTGGTGGAGCTGAGCTGGGGCAATGGCTCGCGTGCCCGGAGAGAGGGTTCTGTGTGCCACCTGTGGCACACGTGCCATAGGTTCGCCATCACGGATATAGGATCTCCTGCCTGAGCTTGGACTAGAAGATCTCTAAAGTTCCTTCCAACTCTCTTATTCTATCAAGAGTTCCATTTTTTTTTTCATTTTAATCAGATTTATTGAGCCGAAGAGGAACTTCCTTTATTTACCTCCAACTTCCTTAAGGTATTGAAACTCAGTTCCAAGATTTCCACATTAGTAAGTTCCAGGTATTTGAAAAATCATTTGTTGGCATTGGTCCTTGTGGACTCAGGCAATGATTGACTCAATATAGTCCCCCCCCCTTGTTATTGTGGATAGATGCTTTTAGTCTGGCTTTTCATTTGAGGTTTATCCGATATAGATGACCCTACAGCATAACTCTCCAATTCCTTAGAGCAGGTAAGCCCCTCCCTCTATCTTTGAGGATTGTTGTTATTATTTCCACAAACTTTCTATTGTTGTTGTTGTTGTTGTTGTTTTGTTTCAAGTTCAGAAATGCATTGCTTTTGTTACTAATCCAGGCATCACATACACAAGGCTTTCATCCCAGCTCCCAAATAGCCCATAGGCTCTTCTACCACAAACAGTCTGAAAAGATGAGAAGTGAGTAGTCACATACTATTACATTCAACATTGCCAGGCCTGACATTCTGTCATTGGTTCTCAGCTGGGAAGCTGTCTTAAACTAGAGTTCTATGAGTAAGGCAAGGAGGAAATGCTTTGGGATGAATGCATTAATAGTGAATATATAAATTTGTTTAGCAGATTCTAGCCCTTTAGCTATTTTAGCTATGCATCTGGGTTGGTGGGAATGGGGGCTTACATGATTTGGTGACATTTGAAGCATGGCTGGATCGGAGATGCTTGACAGGAGAGTTTGGAGTGTATGTTTTATTTGACTGCGTTAACAGAGGCAGGAAAATGGTAAAAGTGAATGTAAAGAATTGACTTGTTTCTGCTGGAGAAGGTTGCTTTCTTTAGTCTCCTCTTGGTGTCTCCTGTTGGTCCTGGCATCAATCTGAAAGATAATCAGGGGTGGATTCCAACTTACCTCGCTGCCGGTTTGCTCCCTCCCACACTGCGTAAGTGCATCTCGTGGGCGCGCACGCAAAGCACGTGCGTGCGCATGCGTAGTAACAAAAACCCCGAAAATAATAATTATTATTTGGGAACTCAGCTTCTGCGCATGCTCAGAAGAAAAAATAAATTCAAAAAAATTCAAATTTTTTAAAAAAAAAAATTCAAAAAAAAATATGGCGGCGCCCACAGACTGGCACTGACCGAACCGGATCAGTGACGTCATCGTGACATCACCAGCGGGTTGCTACCGGTTCAGGCAAACCGGTCCAAACCGGGAGGAACCCACCCCTGAAGATAATGTATGCTTGTCAAAGGAATAAATAATTTTAATTTAATGGACTTGCAATAATGTGTTAGTGAATTATTGTACCTGAATAAATAAATGAGTTACTGACCAGTTTTGGTAATTGATGTACACTTTTTGAAATGATTATAGATCTTTATAGATAATTTGAGTGATTTTATGATATTCCCAGATACTGATGTCAGGTTGAGTGATCAGTGGTTAATCAGATCTTCCTTAAGATTTTTTTGGGGGGGAATTTTGAACAATTATCAGTGTTGAATTGCTATGCATATACTCTATGTTTCTGCCTTATTCTTTTTACTACCGTGTTTCCCCGAAAATACGACCTACTCAGAAAGTAAGTCCTAGCTTGATTTTTACACGTGCACCCAATATAAGCCCTACCCCCCAAAATAAGCCCTAATTAAGACCCCGCCCACCCCATGGTGCACAGGTAAAAATTAAGCTAGGGTCGGGATGGGTGGGGATGGGAGCTGCCCAGGGGTGAAATCCAGCAGGTTCTGACAGGTTCTGGAGAACCGGTAGCGGAAATTTTGAGTACTTTGGAGAACCGGTAGCGGAAATTTTGAGTAGTTCGGAGAACCGGTAAATACCACCTCTGGCTGGCCACAGAGTGGGGTGGGAATGGAGATTTTGCAATATCCTTCCCCCAGGAGTGGGAAGGGAATGGGGATTTTGCAGTATCCTTCCCCCAGGAGTGGGGAGGGAATGG
>QLTV01002421.1:1222917-1235087 GCA_003457575.1 Thermophis baileyi | reverse complement strand
CACTCTTTCCAGAGTCTCAACATCTTTTTTATAGTGTGGTGACCAAAACTGGATGCAGTATTCTAGCTGTGGTCTTACTAAGATCTGAAGGAAGATGAATGTGATAATAATTGTCCTGGAAGGATAACTGAGTTTTGAAGAATATTTGGAACATCAGGGCAGAAGCTATCTGAAAGCTGTTCAAGCAGGTAGGTGCAAAAACAGAACTGTGCTTCCTAGGTCCCAATAGCTTAATCAAAGAGGCATGGAGGGTACATTCTCTGCCAAATGTAATTGCATAGGTAGAAAAGTTTGGAGGAACTAGTCCTTCAAATAACCAATCCTTTTCCACAAAAAATCTTTATAGCACATTCAAGTTTATGGAGAAGCCAAGTGCATCTTACAGAGCAGCAGTGACATTTGGGCATACATGGCATGGCCAGTGTTACCAGCACCATCACATTCTGGGCCAGCTGCAGCTTCCATGTGGTCTTGAAGATCAGTCCAGTATACACCACATTACTATAGTACATTCCTGAGATGACTGTTCTCTGAAGAATGGTCTGAAGTGTCTCCTAATCTAGGAATGGGCACAATGCGCTAGAGGAAGCTAAAGATTAGGCACAGTTGGCTGCTTTTCCAGTTCCATGATATACCTGAAGGATAGGAGGAGATGCAGTGGAGTCATCTTCAGACTAAGAGGTTTAGATAGGAATTACATTCCTATGCTGCAATGAAATAGAAAGAGTGGCCATAGATCAGGGGTGAAATCCAGCAGGTTCTGACAGGTTCTGGAGAACTGGTAGCGGAAATTTAGAGTAGTTCGGAGAACTGGTAACGGAAATTTTGATTGGTTTGGAGAACCGGCAAATACCACCTCTGGCTGGCCCCAGAGTGGGATGGGAATGGAGATTTTGCAATATCCTTCCCCCAGGAGTTGGGAGGGAATGGAGATTTTGCAGTATCCTTCCCCTGCCACGCCCACCAAGCCATGCCACCAAGCCACACCATGCTCACCAAGTCATGCCCACAGAACTGGTAGTAAAAAAAATTGGATTTCACCACTGCCATAGATCCTCCTAAAGTAGAGTATCCTACTCATCAGAACTTGGATTCACTTTGGGCAAAGATGGGCAGCCTCTTGCCCAGCTGTGTCAAAATCTACAAAATAATGATCATGGTATCTTGATCCAAGCTCTGTTCTCATGTTCACTTTAGGTGCATATAAAAGGCAGAGAGCTTGGCTTATGATGCTATGTCATGTCAGCCATCATGCAAATACTGATATACTCCCTATATATGATCCTGGGCTATGTAAATATGCAATGTTTAATATTTCTTTCCTTACATAAAAGTCCCATGGGCATAATAATGATAAACCATTACTGGTGTGAGAAATTTAAGAAGTTCTTATCCAAAACTCACATGATTAAAACTTGCAGTCATCCAAGTGTTTCAGGACTCATTCAAGACTGATAAATCAGCTTTTTTTTTTTAGACATCCTCTAGTTAAAATGCAGATATATGTCACTAATCATGAACAATTTAGAACTTTTTTAAAAGAACTAAATAAATTCATGGAGGAAAATGCTTGCAGTGGTCACATCTGTGGTTTTAAATTATTGGTAGTGATAAAATTAGAGATGCTTGAAAGGGCATTAAAATATTCATTAAAATCCTCACACACAAAGACATACATTTCTATTCAGTCATCATATTAAGCTCTGCAGCAGTGGTGGGTTTCAATTTTTTTTACTACTGGTTCTGTGGGCGTGGCATGGTGGGCATGGCATGGCTTGGTGGGCGTGGCTTGGTGGGCGTGGCAGGGGAAGGATACTTCAAAATCTCCATTCCCACCCCACTCCAGGGGAAGGTTACTGCAAAATCCCCATTTCCTCCCGATCAACTGGGACTTGGGAGGCAGAGAATAGATGGGGGCAGGGCCAGTCAGAGGTGGTATTTACTGGTTCTCTGAACTATTCAAAATTCCCACTACCGATTCTCCAGAACTGGTCAGAACCTGCTGAAACCCACCTCTGCTATGCAGTAACTGCAGGTGTTATATAACTTCGTACAGACTTCATATTTACATTTCAGTGTTACATTGATAGGTTAAACAAGGCTATTAAATAGTGGCATTTAACTAATCAGCTAGCTAAGAGAAAGTTGTTTCTTTTATAAGGCATTACAGAGATTAGGGTTTTTTTTTTTTATTCAAAGTAATTGCAATCACTTGGGATACGCTTGCCATTAGCACTTCCTTAAAGTGGAAACTGATTTAGCAACAATGTGCTTAGTGGAAATTTGTTAAAATTTTTATGTATGACATCCCAAAAGATTACATTAAGTGCTATCAAATGCACAAGAAATTCTAATGTAAATTGAACAGTACGTTGGGGTATCATAATCCTGAAAATGTTGATGCAATTTTGGATCATGGTTATTGTTCCCTAGAGGAAAATCATCATTTGGAAACGAAGATCATCTAGTCCAACCATATAGAAGCTTAAAAAAGAATATGCACCTTATATATAATTAATAGATAACTTGTTAATTAGATGTAACCACATAAGCAAGATATCTAGACTCTTCCATGTCAGATTGCAAAAAAAGAAACTTGCACCTTCATTTCTCTTCACAGCTACATTGTTATAGTAAAGAAATAAGTAGTAATAATAGTAGTATTAGCAGCAGTCATGTGGAAGCACTTTGTTAGTAGAATACTGAGAGCAGGGGTGGGTTCCTCCTGGTTTGGACCAATTCTCCCGAACCGGTAGCAGCCCGCTGGTGACGTCACAATGATGTCACCAAACTGGATTGGTCGGTGCCGGTCCGTAGGGGCCGCCATCTTTTTTTTGAATTTTTTTCAATTTTTTTTTCGATTTTTTTTATTTTTTATTTCCTTCTCAGCATGCGCAGAAGCCAACTTCCAGCACTTTGCATGCAGTCGCCATCTTTTTTCGGCTTTTTTTGGGCGGGATTTTTTGTTACTGCGCCCACGAGGCGCGGGAGGGAGCAAACTGGCAGCGATGTAAGTTGGAACCCACCCCTGACTGAGAGGTATTTGCACTACCAAGATTTATTTTCAAAGCAATCAGAAGCATATTGATACCTTGATACTCAACTCCTTTGAACTCATTAAATTTGGTATTCAGTGCATTTTGATGTGAAAATTTGGTCCCAGTACTCAACATTTGTTTGGTGCTCAATGCACAAGCGAGAACTTATTGGTATCAGCTGTCTTATGATTCACTAATAAAATAGAATGTCTGATATTGAAAGCTAAATCTAAATCTTATATTGTATAGGCAATAAAACATGAATATTGTACAATAATAGCTTTTGTACCAAATCTTCCTAATAAGAAAGTAGTTAAATGAATGGCAATAAGTATTTTTTTTTATTTGATAAAATAATAATAATTAAAAAAACCAGGCTGCATCTCAGAATTCTCCAGGATACAAAGGAATGAGTTCAATTGGCTCTGCTAAATTTTAAGTTATACTATCAAGTGTCTATAGAAATTTTCAATCATCCAGGTCATGGTTGTCCCAAAGGTTTTTTTTTTTTTGGTTTTTTTTTTTTTTTTTTGCAAAGGGCAACTGAACTTTATTGTTTTTGTTTTTTTACTTTGAAAACTTTTCACTTCTCATCTAAGCAGCTGAAAAACTGAAGACATTTCTTGGATGAGAAGTGAAACCAAGGGTGGGATGCTCCGGGTTTGCCCGGGTTCAGGCGATCCTCTAGCGAAGATTCGGCGTGGTTCGGTGAACCCCCAAATCCCACTCCTGGCTGGCCCTGCCCACCCTGCCACGCCCTTCAGAGGTGTCTCCACACAGCCCGTTTTGGGTAAGTGCAGGCCCCGCGCGGAGGCTTGGGGAGGGCAAAAAATGGGCCTCCCGGAGGCTCCAGAAGGCCGGAAACGGGCCCATTTCCATGTTCCAGAGGGCCTCCAGAGCCTGGGGGAGGCCGTTTTCACCCTCCTGAAGGCTCAAGGAAATCCTCCGGAGCCCAGGGAGGGCGAAAATGCCCCCCCCCACCATGGTGCAGGAGGCTGACTAGGCCATGCCCCCCATGGCCACGCCCACCCAGCAACCGGGCAGAGAACCCGTTGCTAAATATTTGGAGCCCACCCCTGAATGAAACATTTTCAAAGCAAAACCAAGACAGTCCAGTTGTCTTTTAGGAAAAAAAAAAAACCTTGGGACTATACAATCAAGCAAGCTGTTTTACCTATTCACAAACAGGGTTATATTATCAAATGGCATGTTTATTTCTATGAAAGGAGCAGGAATTTTAAAAAGCGGACTGAATCATTTGGGGATGCAAATAGAAGCGTTTGGTGCATAACACATTATTCAATTATAGCCAATTTAAGGGATAAGTATGGGCTAAATAGAAACGAATAATAAATCCAGATTTATCACCTCTTGCTTCAGTATTTAATATTTACTTTCATGAAGGTGAGTATGGTAAAAAAATTATCAGTGAAGAGATCATGATTCATATCAACTGCAAAATATAATGCTTAATAAAACAAAAATGAAATCTTTCAAGACTCTTACAATGGTCAGACAGGGCTTATTAGTTTCAATATCTTCAAATAAGCAGCACCATTCAGAAGCAACTACAAATACACTGTCATTTTTAGAGATCTGACCCAACTTGAAATGCTTATAACCCAAACACAAAATATCTGTTTGAGCTTATAAATATAAATTGATACTGAAGCAGGATTCAGAAATAGAACAAATGAAGGATTGCATGATTAATGGATTAAAATATTGCTGGTTTGAGACTATAGCAATATCAGTGGAACACAAATATAAAATTCACTGTGAATATTATACTTTCTGTGATATCAGAGAAAGCTGTTATATTATTTCCAAATAATATACAGATTAATTACTATTTTATAATAGTAATTAATCTACTAGGTTCTTATTAATCAATTAATTATTAATTTGACTGGTAATTCTCATTATCTTGGCTGTTTATCAGTTTGTAGTATGTGTGTATGTGTGTGTATGTACACACCAGAAATTGATGTAAATAGCCAAGTTAATGACAGTTACCAGTCAAATTAATTGATACATACATAATTGCTGTAATTCAATGTTACTTGTACAAATAATGGTGAAGCTGTTTTGTTTTCCCTTTAACATCTTTTAGCTTACTATGCATTTTTTTAATGTTTTGTAAATCAAAGTATTCCTTTTAATTTTTTGTCTTATCTTTTTCTTCTTGTCTTACAATAAAAGCTTTAAAAATTATTTGATAAGGAAATTACCTGATGTGAAAGCTTCACTTAATTAGGAAGTCAGTGTCAAGCTCATTAACATTTAGTTTCAATTAATTATTCAAAATTGTATGAAGTATATAAAATTCCAGCTTTGGGATCATTAATTTTGGAGGTCGCCTCTATTAAAAGAGAGATGAAGAACAAGGTGTGTGTGTGTATATATATCTATATATCTATATATCTATATCTATATCTATATCTATATCTATATCTATATCTATATCTATATCTATATCTATATCTATATCTATATCTATATCATCTATATCTATATCTATATCTATATCTATATCTATATCTATATCTATATCTATATCTATATCTATATCTATATCTATATCTATATCTATATCTATATCTATATCTATATCTATATCTATATCTATTCCTCCCGGTTTGGACCGGTTCGCCCAAACCGGTAGCAACCCGCTGGTGATGTCACGGTGATGTCACGGATCCGGTTCAGTCGGTGCCGGTCCGTGGGTACCACCATCTTTTTTTTAATTTATTTTTTTGGGGGGGGGATTTTTCCGGTTTTTTCTTCTTCTGCGTATGCGCTGAAGCCGAGTTTCCGGCACTGCGCATGCATCGCCATCTTGTTTTTGGCTTCTTCTTTTTTTGGAATTTTTTTTGGGTTTTTCAGCACTGCGCATGCACGCCCACGAGGCGTGCCCACGCGGTGTGGGAGGAAGCGAACAAGCAGCGAGGTAAGTTAGAACCCACCCCTGATTCAAACTGTAAGAGAAATTAACTAGTGAATTAAAGGAAAGTTTTGGGGAAGAGGATTGAGCTGGGCACTATTTGAATACAGGTAGTCCTCAACTTACAACAGTTCATTTACTGACCATTCAAAGTTACTACGGCACTGAAAAAAGTGACTTATGACCATTATTCACACTTGCAACCATTGCCGAATCTCCATGGTCATATGATCAGAATTCAGACACTTGGCAACTGACATATTTATGATGGTTGCAGTGTCCTAGGGTCACATGATCACCTTTTTGTGACTTTCGCACAAGCAAAGTCAATGAGGAAGCCTGCCCTGTGGAGTATCATCTCCCTGAAGATCAGATTAGCCCCGAAATTGCCTGGTTTTTTCAAGGCCCTGAAGATTTTGCCATTGGGGATTTGGTAGTGTGGTGGAGCCAGTGCAGTAGTTGTTTTGACAATGGGATTATCTTTGGGATATATTTCTGACATTTTTTTCTAGTTTTTACATTGTTGCTTATTCTTTTGTTGTTGTTGTGAATTGTTTTAATATTACCGGTAGATATAATTATTTGAAAACTGACCAGAGCCAGATATAAACGAGATGGGCAGCTTTATAAATTCAAAACAACAACAACAACAAATAAATAAATACCACCCCTTTTCACTATTTCTGTTTTTGTCTAAAATTCCTGAAAGTTTTGTCCCTTCAGAATTTAAGTCACCATGCTTAACTTGCTCTTCTCTTTCAAGCAAGTTTCTGGGAAGTTGCTCAACATTTTCAGGGTTACTAAATGAAATTTTGAGCCAGCAGATTTTTCTGAGTATTAAAGCTGTTACATCTGTCTATAGTACCCGAAACTCTTGTCTATCAATCTTCCTGACAAGGCTACTTGTCAGGGAGATTGGTAGACATCCCCAGAAATGCATTAACTTGGTTTCAATTGTATCTTTGCTTCAGTTGGCCATACTTTTTTTTCCAATTATTCTAAGCTCATCACATTCTGTAGTATTCATCACTTTTATTCCATACAAAAGGGAAATCAAATGAATTCCCAGCAACTACCACATCCGTAGTTTATATTCAGTGCATTTTATACACACACACACATACACACACACACACACACACACGTAAAACAAATAAGCAAACCCCAGCAGTTGATAAATTCTAGAAGCATATCTGAAAACAAAATCAGATAGTCCTTTTTCTGTAAAATCAAAACCAGACCAAACCAAACCTGAAGCTCAAAGACAAGAGATTTAGTGAGGCATCAGTTCCTTAATATGGGGAAATGGACTCACAAACTCTTATCTAGATATATAGAACCCCTTCACAAATACTACAGAATAACAGAGTTGGAAGGGACCTTGGAGGTCTTCTAGTTCAATCCCCTGCTGAAGCAGGAAACCTATACGATTTCAGACAAATGATTGTCCAATCTCTACTTAAAAACTTCCAGTGTTGGAGCACCCATAACTTCTGGAGGCAAATTGTACCCCTGATTCATTGTTCTAGCTGTCAATTCTAGGTTGCTTGATTAGTTTCCATCCAATGCTTCTTGTCCAATGCTTCAGGTGCTTTGGAAAATAGTTTGCCCCCTCATCTTTGTGGCAACTCCTCAAATACTGGAACACTGCTATCATGTGTCCCCTAGTCTTTCTTTTCATTAGACTAGACACATATCCAATTCCTGAAACTGTTCTTTGTACGTTTCAGCCTTCAGTCCCCTAATAATCTTTATTGTTCTTCTCTGCACTGTTTCTAGAGTCTACTAGAAACTACTACTGTCTAGAATCTACTAGAAACTACTATTGAGCCAGAAATAAATCTCTTCCACAGTTCAACAAAGCTGATGGTGTATGATGGAGTGTTCCAGAGCTTCTTTTCAACAAGTGCATGCATGCACACATAGACTTTGTGTTCATACACACATAGATCTTGTGTTGAAGTGCCCTCAATAGTTTCACCACCAAAGGACCCTTGTTCCACATAATTTTACCCTCCAGTCCAGTGTATATAATGTATCATTCACATGTTCACATTGAATGACATTGTCACAGAATACCTTGCCCCATTACACAGGATTCAAGTGGCACCTGAAATGAGTCTAGGTTCTGTGTTATATTCCAGCACAGCCATTCAATTTCCTTTCCCATTTATTTTTTCAGTTTTATTTCCCGAACCATTAGCATGCATATTCATAGACTTCAGCATTGTATAAATGGATGGCTTTTTATGCAACAGGATTTTTGTATTTGTTTCCTCCTTGTGAACTTTATACAGTATGTCCAAACCTATTCTGGATGTTCACCTTCTTAGAGCAAATTTTGAGAATTCTCAAAGGGCTAAATGGAATGGAATGGGAGGGGAGGGGAGGGGAGGGAGAGGAGAGAGGAGGAGAAGATAGAAGAGAATATAGAAGAGAAGTGGCCAAGTGTGATTGGACACACAAGGAATTTGTCTGGTGCTTATCGGCTTAGAGAGCCGAGGTGGCGCAGTGGTTAGAGTGCAGCACTGCAGGCTACTTCAGCTGACTGCTAGCTGCAGTTCGGTGGTTCAAATCTCACCGGCTCAAGGTTGACTCAGCCTTCCATCCTTCTGAGGTGGGTAAAATGAGGACCCAGATTGTTGGGGGCAATATGCTAACTCTGTAAACCGCTTAGAGAGGGCTGTAAAGCACTATGAAGCGGTATATAAGTCTAAGTGCTATTGCTATTGCTATTATGCTCTCAGTGTACATAAAAAATACATTAATCAAGAATCATAATATACAACACTTAATAATAGTCATAGGATACTAAATAAGCAATCAAATCATCATAGAAAACTAAATAAAACAATATAAATCATAAAGATACAAGCAACAAGGTTATAGTCATAAGTGGGAGGAGAATGGGTAATAGAAAGGATGAGAAGAATAATAGTAATACAGTCTTAGTAAATAGTTTGACAGTGTAGTAGGAATTAGTTGTTTAGCAGAGTGATGGCATTCGGGGGGGAAACTGTCCTTACAGTATGTCTAGTTATTCTTGTGTGCAGTGCCCTATAGCATCGTTTTGAGGGTAGGAGTTGAAACAATTTATGTCCAGGATGTGATGAGTCTGTAGATATTTTCACAGTCCTCTTTTTCACTCGTGCAGTATACAGATCCTCAATGGAAGGCAGGTTGGTAGCAATTGTTTTTTCTGCAGTTCTAATTATCCTCTGAAGTCTGTGTCTGTCTTGTTGGGTTGCAGAACCAAACCAGACAGTTATAGAGGTGCAGATGACAGACTCCACAATTCCTCTGTAGAACTGAATCAGCAGCTCCTTGTAAAAAGGTGAGATGAATCTTTTTAGTCAAAAGGAACAGAACACTGAATTCCATCCTGTGTAGATTGCTCAGTTCTCACAACTATATCCTGCTTTTAATGATTTTTCCATTAAGATAGTGACCTCCCCACTTTTTTTTTTGGGGGGGAGACAAGGGGAGAGATGCAAGAAGTGTCTGGGCAGCAGCCATACTCCAAAAAAATAGCCATGTCCAATTCAAAGTAATGGGTGACTTGAATAAACAAACAAACAAATAAATAAGATCAATTTGTAACAATTACTATGGTTATTCCCTGGGTATTTAATTATTTTCCCCTTTGTCATAATCAAAATTAAAATTCTGTTTTGGAAGAATCCAGGACCTTATGTTCTCATGCTTGGGGGATTTTTCTCTTTTCCCTAAATGTTTCTTATCTTCAAATTCTTCAGAGATATTCCCCAGGTACCACACAGCATTTCTAACGTGGTTCTCTGCTGCAAAGTCTGATCAATTAAGAGTGAACTAAAAATCTGGTCAATCATTTTTACAGATTGGTTGAAGTTAATTAACAAGCAGAAAATTTTAATGCTAGAAGGAAAAGATAACTTTTAAACAAACCTTTATGGCTTTTCACAGAAGGCTTTCTTCTCCTTAGGATGTGAACAAGTCAAAGGAATTCTGACACAATATGTTCTGGACATGAAAAGACAACAAAACCTCTCCTAAAAAATGTTTCCTGAGCTCATATTTTCAGACCGTCAAGATATTGAAATTATATCACAGCTTCCAAGTGGCCTGGCACTGCTTCAGTTTGATGATCAACCTTCAGCTATTCTAAAAAACAGATAGAAAAAAAAAATTGCAATAGCACTTAAACTTATATACCCCTTTACAGCGCTTTACAGCCCTCTCTAAGCAGTTTACAGAGTCAGCAAATTGCCCCCAACAATTTGAGTCCTCATTTTACTGACCTCGGAAGGATGGAAGGCTGAGTCAACCTTGAGCCTGGTGAGATTTGAACTGCCAAATTGCAGGCAGCCGGCAGTCAGTAGAAGTAGCCTGCAGTACTGCACTCTAACCACTGCACCACCGTGACTCAAAAATCCATGTCCTGCCTGATTATGTCCGTGAGATACCAGCACCATAGAATCTCTTGCATGCAATTTATTGTATTCTGTTTTTTAAAGGGAATATTAGAATTGTGTTATTCTTTCTTATTCTCTTCTTTCAAATCAAATGGACTCTACCTCCATTGCCAATCTTTTATGCCACCAATAAGATCAGATTCAAGTTGACTTATCTGTACATTTCTTAATGCAGCACAATTATGGCCAACCCTTGAATAATTCTGAATAAGTGTACACATAAATATTTTACATTTTACTTATTTCAGCCTTAGAATATCAGTGTTATATCACTCATATTAAGACAAATGACATTCTATTTCCTAGTTTTAGAGACACATTTTGACTATTGCAATGCACCCTATACGGGGCTGCCTTTGGAAGCGCCAACTGGTTCAAAATACAGTGGGCTGCATGGTTCATTGCAAATCTAGATTTGCACAGGTGTCACTTCTCTTGCGGGAGCTGCATTGACTGCTAATTTGCTTCCAGGTATAGTTTATTTATTTATTTAGAAAATTTATATTGCCACCTACTCGCCCATGGCGACTCAAGGTGGCTTACACAAATATAAAAACATCTTATAAAAATAAGAATAATAGAAGAAAATAATAAATGAAAATAATAAAAATCATAAAATAATAGCCCCCCACCCACCCCCATTCCGCTGATAGCACATATTTATATGAGCCATTTAATGGGCTCCATCCCTCTCTGGGTTCCCGAGGCCCGCTGGCAGAACCAGGTCTTCAGTGCCTTCTGGAAGAGTGTTAGAGTGGGGGCCATTCTAATCTCTGAGGGAATGATGTTCCAGAGAGGGGGAGCCACCACAGAGAAGGCCCTTCTTCTGGGCCCCGCCAGATGTATCTGCATAGGGGATGGGACCTGCAACATTCCTTGCCTTCCTGCTCTAGTGGGTCAGATAGATGTGACCGTCAAGAGATAGTCCCTCAGATAACCTGGACCCAAGCCATGAAGGGCTTTAAAGGTGACAACCAACACCTTGAATTTCACCCGGAAGCAAATTGGCAACCAATGCAGTTCTCGCAGGAGAGGTGAAATGTACACACCGAGGTCTGCAGAAAACCATGTGGGCCGCTGCATTTTGCACCAATTGAAGCTTCCGGATGCTCTTCAGGGGGAGCCCCACGTAAAGCCCCATGTAGTTCAAGATCCTGGTTTTCACCTTTAAAGCCCTACATGGCTTGGGGCCAGGTAATTTGAAGGGACATCTTTTCCCAGTTATATCTACCTGACCCACCAGAACAGGAAGGCAGGCTTTGTTACAGCTTCTTAACTTTATACAATCATGCTTGGGAAACTTGGAACAATCTCCAGATTTTCTGACTGCACAAGACACTCCCAACTAAACACGTTATCTCAGAGACTCTGATACAAAGTTGGGAAATTCAACTAATACTTTGCAAATCTTTCCCTTTGTCCTTTTCTGTCAGCTAATCTGAAAGAGTATCACAGATTGCAACCTTAATTCTAGTAAGACAGTTGACAACAGGGTGTTTTTCATGAATTCATAAATCTGTGTTCTATACCGTGCACTTCCCCATAGATCAGTGGTTCTCAACCTTTCTAATGCCGTGACCCCCCCATGACCCCTCGGCCGCCGCCGCGACCCCCCCGCCGCTGTGCCCCCCTCCCCGCCCCTCCCCACACGGGATGAGGTGACAAAGGGGGCGTGGCACCAGGGGCGAAATGCTCCCGGTTTGGGCTTGCCTGCCGGTCGCCGGACAGCTGATCGCG
>QLTV01002421.1:1175247-1187419 GCA_003457575.1 Thermophis baileyi | reverse complement strand
CGATCTCCTTCCCTCTTTCTTTCTGTCTTTCTGTCTTCCTTCCTTCCTTCCTTCCTTCCTTCCTTTCTTTCTTTCTTTCTTTCTTTCTTTCTTTCTTTCTTTCCTGTCTGTCTGTCTGTCTGTCTGTCTGTCTGTCTGTCTGTCTGTCTGTTTTTCTTCCTTCCTAACATCTTTCTTTATTTCACGGTGGGAGAGCCAACACTAGGCTTACCTTCCTGGCGAGGCTTGGAGATCGCCCGGCACGCCCATCCGCCGGCTCTCCACTTTCTGCCTGCCAGAGACCGCGCTCCCGGACGGCACATGACAGGGACGCGATGCTGCCGGAGCGTGGTTGCTGCCACCGTCGCCCCTCTCGCCTTTCCGGCTTTGGCTCCAGGACCTTTGCGCACCTATGGAGCTCTGCCGGCCTCAGGGCTGGCGGGGCAGGCAGAAAGTGGAGAGCCGGCGGATGGGCGTGCCGGGCGGTCTCTGAGCCTCGCAAGGAAGGTAAGCCTAGCACCAGCCAGGCCCACATGCTCCCGCCCGCCCCTCGCTCCGGCCATCTCCTGGGAAGTTCGTGGGAAGTGACGGCAGGTGGAGCTGGGCAGGACGGATCCGCCGGTGAAACAGCACCCGGCGAGGAAGGCTAGGCGGGGAGGCGCGGCCGATTGTCTCGTCCCGTGGGGCGGATGGGCTGGAAGAAGCGTGGTTGAGCGGGGCCGGGGCAGCACAGCCTATTGTGCCTTCTCTTGCACCGCTCTCCATCCCGGTCATCCCCCCTGCCAATCCTCCGTAAAACCGCCCGCCCCGTTTTTGGAAAGGCAGAGCCCTGCAGGGCGATCTGAAGAGGGATGCTGTAGAAAAGGCCGCCTTCCACCCGTGCCTCCCGTGCCAGCTCTGCGGGACTTGGGGCTCTGAAGCAGCCCACTGACTTCCAACCCGGTGCCGCAGTCCAAGTTCCCAGAGTGGCGCCAGCGGTTGGCTGGGCTGATCCGCAAAGAGAGCAGGCATGGGAAAGCCGAAAACACACTTCATTTTGAGATCTGAGCTTTTCCTGAGGAGTTAGCCCAAAGCATATCTCAGAATTGGTGGTAGGACTCAATTCCGCGGTGGTGCAGTGGTTAGAGTGCAGTACTGCAGGCTACTTCTGCTGATCACCGGCTGCCAGCAGTTTGGCAGATCGAATCTCACCAGGCTCAAGGTTGACTCAGCCTTCCATCCTTCCGAGGTTGGTAAAATGAGGACCCAGATTGTTGGGGGCAATATGCTGACTCTGTAAACCGCTTAGAGAGGGCTGTAAAGCACTGTGATGCGGTATATAAATCTAAGTGCTATTGCTATCCCACCGCCCCCCAGGGGGCGGTACCGCCCACTTTGGGAACCACTGTTGTAAACCAAAGGTGGGCTATTTCTTGATGTACAATGAGGCATACTGTAATGTTTTGGAAGATGAAGCATTTAGTACAAGGGGACAGTTGCAGAGGTGGGTTCCTGCCGGTTCTGACCGGCTCTATACAGCCAGTAGCGGGAATTTCCCCCACTCGCCGAACTGGCAGTGATGGCCGGCTGGACAAGCCCCTGAACCAGCTCTCTCGGCCGTGCCATAGGTGGCGCCATCTTGTTTTTTGCTTCTGCACACGCACAGAAGCTGCTTTTTGCTTCTGCGCATGCGCAGAAGCTTGGTTTTTAGCACTGCGTATGCATAGCAATAGCAATAGCACTTAGACTTATATACCGCTTTACAGTGCTTTACAGCCCTCTCTAAGCGGTTCACAAAGTCAGCATATTGCCCCCAACAATCTGGGTCCTCATTTTACCCACCTCGGAAGGATGGAAGGCTGAGTCAACCTTGAGCCGGTGAGATTTGAACCGCCGAACTGCAGCTAGCAGTCAGCTGAAGTAGCTTGCAGTGCTGCACTCTAACCACTGCGCCACCTCGGCTCTTATAAAATCATATAAAAATCGTGCAAGGCACGTGCACCCGCGCGGCATGTGAGGAAGCGAACCGGCAGCGAAGTAAGTCAGAACCCACCCCTGGTGACAAGATTTTCCCCACTGTAATCATGTATTTCGAGTGGGACACTAAGAAAGGCTGATTGAAGAAGAATTGACGCCTTTGAACTGTGCTGCTGGCATAAATTATTGTGTATACCATGGATAGCCAGAGTAACCAACAGAGAGGTGTTAAATCATATAAAATCAGACACATCACTAGACCTTCAAATCATAAGATTATGTCTGATTTACCTTGGCTAAGTCTCATGTGCAAATTCATTGGAGAAGGCAATGATGCTAGGAATGGTTCGTGGAACAAGAAGAAGGAGAAAGTAAAGAACATGCTGGTTTTGATAACATCCAAAGTGATACAAAGATGAACATCCAACACCTGAAAGAAGCTGTGCTTGACAGGGTAGCATGGAGAGAAACTTGCCTGTAAAGTCACCAAGAGTCAGACACAGACTAAATGGTTAAAACAGCAAGAACAATTCATGTATTTGGCATGGGAGAGGTTTAGGGTTAATACATTATGTTATGTCACTGCAGGTTGTGTCATCAGGCTGACTTGGTCTGATGTTAAAAAAAAATAAGCAGAATGACATCTAGCTAGAATTTTGCCATCTTTTAAACTACTAGACAATCCCAGGAGTATTGGAAAGGTGGGTAGGCAAGTAGACAGGCAGAGAAAGGCGTTTACATATACATTCCAGAGAAAAGCAGTAGCAAGCTACAGTACATCCATACAGTTGTCAAGAAAATCACATGGAGATATTCATGTTGCCACCATGAGTCAACTTCCATTTAAAGGGAAATTTAGCTATAGCAGAAGCCAAAACCGAACCAACCTTGACAGATATTAAAAATCTAAAGTGGACCACATCTACTTAGTACTTGGATGAGAGATAACCAGGAAATCCCAGGGTTTTTGATTAGTCTGTAAAGTCAAAAACATCCTCAAAGAAAACAATAGCAAAACAATTCTCTACTGTTACAGAAAACAATGTATAGTGTATCTCTTCACACAGTCATCAGAAATCAAACTTGACTTCTCTATAATGATCTAGTTCCTAGTGTATCTCTGTGTCTTTATTTTGCGTTGCTTTGGGGATTTTCATTTGTTTGTTCTGCTTCAGAAAAATTGAGAAATGTGCAGTTGAGTTTGGAGAATTCTGGCCAGAGGAGTTTTAAGGGATGCACACAAGCTCAATTTGCTTAACTGATATATAAACCTATAACTTGTATAATATAGTTTCAGTAGGATTTCTTGAATTATGTTTTCTTTAGCCAATCTATATGAAAAGCTTTGTACAATTCAAATCCATCCTGATCCCCCAATTAAAGCTAAAACAATTTTTTGAAAGTGATAATATGAACTATCCTTTGGTTTAATTTACAAGCCAAAAGTTAGAACTTTATGATGGCTTAAATATATACCAAGTCAGATTGGTGTAGTGGTTAAGACATCAGGCTAGAAACTGGGAGACCATGAGTTCTATTTCCTCCTTGGCTTTAAAACCAGCTTGATGATCTTGGGCCAGTCACTGTCTCTTAGCCCTAGGAAGAAGGCAACGGTAAAGCACTTCTGAAAAATCTTGCAAAGAAAACTTCAGGAACTTGTCCAGATAATTTCTTAAAATTAGGCACAATTAAATGGAAGAGGGACAAAAAAAATATCACACATACTTTTTACTGATTTTTTTTTAAAAAAACATATCCTTCTATTTCTTTTGGAATAGTGGGAGTATATAGGAGTCATATTTTAACTCAGATCCAAGGAGTAAATTTTTCATTTGTTCCCCTAGAGTGAGAATCCCACAAGATATATTTTTTTTTTTGATGTTAAGAAACAAAACTTCAACTTATGTCAATTGTTAAGAAAATAAAATTAGCTGCAAAAGAAAATATCTTTATTTCATCAAAATCATCCTAATCAGGGTTATTCTTATACTAATGGTGTAACGATTTGTGTGAATTTAAAATATGTGAAGCTGAATAGAGGAAGCATATTGCTTAAAAAAAATAAAATAACAACCCCCAAATAAGGATTTCCACATTTTGTGGTAACATATCAGAAATCTGGAAGCAGTTATAAAGCTTGGAACACCCAAATACTATTTTACATGACCTCCTGAGTAACAATTAAGCTCAGATCTGAAAACTGAGCAGCTATGCCTAATATATATGTCACTTAAAAAAAAAATCACTGTGATATTACAGATATTTTCGGTAACGTTGACCCACATAAATTTATTAACTTCCTCAAGTAAGCATCTGCTTGCTTATGACACAGTTCTAAAATGAGACCAGTCCAGCATTTTCTGAACAGTCTGTAACAGTTATTTTTAAACATTCAGTAATGAAAGTTTTGTTTTCATGCTGTGGTATGTGACACTGTGACAAATAAAGAATCCAGCCTTAATTCATATCATTGCATAAAGGCTGATTGTCATCTAAACTCATATCAGCTGGGCTAACTGTTTGTCACTTTGAAGATTCTAAAATACGGACATCTCATTCTGATCCACTTAGATAGTAATGGGGGTTGACATAAATACCATAGGAACTCTGGTAGTCTCAGGTTGTCCGATTTATAACTTGAATGGAATTAAATGTATAAATTACTCTTAGTTGCTTTGAATTAACATAAAGGAGAAAATGTTGGATAGAAATATATAAGAGGCCATTACAGAAGGGATATTTTTACACAGGAAATATATAAGAGAAGTAATAAGATATGGTTTTTGCTATGTTAAAATTATTTTCCATCTAAAAGGGGGGGGGAAGAGATATAATGGCTACCTTTTTTCATGGCAGTGTGAGACAGGAAGGTGTTTCAGAGCAAGACACAGGGGTGAAATTCAGCAGGTTCTGACAGGTTCTGGAGAACCGGTAGCGGAAATTATGAGTAGTTCCGAGAACCGGCAAATACCACCTCTGGCTGGCCCCAGAGTGGGGTGGGAATGGAGATTTTGCAATATCCTTCCCCTGGAGTGGGGTGGGAATGGAGATTTTGCAGTATCTTTCCCCTGCCACGCCCACCAAGCCACGCCCACAGAATCGGTAGGGAAAAATTTTGAATGTCACCCCTGGCAAGACTAGATAGAAATCATACATTACTATTTATTACTATCTGAAGTGTATAGTAGCACCAGGCCTTTCTGGCCAAACAGACACAAATGTTCAGATATTTAGTCTCCTGGTTCCTGCATTAGTCTTGATCAAAAGGAATAATATAGGCACTAGCATACAAAATCTATGAGTTCAGTTCTTTTTACCAGCCAAAAATAATAATCATCATAATAAAATAAACAGGCTCTTCTGCCTTTAAATTTTCCCAACTTTCCTTTTAGGTATGTTCTACTTGGGAACTCAAACTCATCCTAGATCAGGTGTGTCCAACCCATAGCATGCAACCCTGGATAGCTAATAATGCAGTCCCACAATGTTAGAATAAAAATATTAAAAAGAGAAATTTTCTATTTATATACATTAAGTATAGTATATATTTCATATGCAGCTCAAGACAGTTCCTCTTCATTCATCACAGGCCAGGCAAGCCAAAATGTTGGACACCCCTGGTCTAGATTATCTGATCCCCTATTGTGTGATTTTCCATCAAAGCACTGAGAGGCAATATGTGATCTTTGCAGAATTCTCTGATCTTTATGTTAAATGATATGCATATTTATTTAAATTCTTCAAATTTGGTAGAGAAGGCACAGTATTTTAGCTTCAAATTATTTTTTGAAATAGAAATCTAGCAAGGTTCTGCAGGAAATAGAACTCAAAGCAAATATCAATAACAGGTCATTCATGCAATACAGTTTAGTAATATAAAACTGACCTATAGCTCCTCGTGCTTTTAGGGAATGCACATTAATCTTATTTATGTCCTCTCTGGTTAACTTCATTTGCCTTTGACTCTTAAAATTATATTTTACTCGGTTTTTAGCAAGGACTGTATTAATTTTTATTTAGATGCATCATATAATTATATACTTAATTACTATAATTATACAGCTGCTACACTAAATGTCCATTTTATCCAGTGTGTAAACATTCAAAGTAGAAATTATTAAGAAAATAAGAAAAATTGCCTAGCTTGTAAATTTTTCTGCACTTTTTACCATTCATCTTCCGTTTAGGGTAAAGGCTTTAAATCCTTACTTTAACAGAGGGGTCATTTAAGAAAACTTGTCTTACAATAGGTGTGTTTCTTTACAATGTCATAAGTCTTGTTGTTTTGTTGCAGGAGATCAATAATGCTGTCTCTTTAAAAATTAGCTGGACATTAAACTAAGTTCCAGCTAAGGCAGGGGTGTCAAACCCGCGGCCCATGGGCCAGATGTGTCACGTGCTGGCTCCGCCCCCGCCCGGTTTAGCAAAGGGGGAAAAAGTCCTGATACATCATGTGACGCCGCCATGACGACGCGAGTTTGACACCCCTGATCTAAGGCATTCGTGGAAGGGTTTTGTCTTACATGTTAGTAAACACTTCTTGGCTTTTTAGTCCATTTTATATCTCATACCTTTCAATAGATATTGATCTCTATAAATAATTGCAAAATGCATTATAGAAAAAAGATTCAAACTTCATTCAAGAACAGATCTGGGCTAAAGCAAGTGGCTATTAAGAGACAGGAAGGGAGGGAAAGAAGGAAGGAGACATAGTTGCTCACTGACCTAACTATTCTCTGATTAGTTCAGCACATCATATGCTATTATCTCTTGGAAGGAGTAGGTTGTAAAAGATGAAAGAAGCAATCATAGAAAAGTAACTGAATATATTAACTTTATTAAATAAGAAAATATGAATCGTGATGTTCCTCGCTGTTTCTTATAGCTTTTTGATTGGGATCTGTAATATATTGGGAAGATGCTATTGTTCCAAACAATAACATAGAAAATTATTTCTTCTTTCTTAACAACATTCTGGAAACTGAAATGGATTATATTTATTACAGCTCATACTTCTTATATTATATTACATTAACAAGTGAATCTGTTACTGGCATTCCATCTCACTAATATCATAATGTAAACGATATAACTTGGTTCCCAAGCTTATCTTTATTGCTCTTCCTCATTTCTCTGACACATAAGCCTACATAATGCAATTTTAGTTTGCAAAGTAACTAGGAACCAGAATATTTTCTATTGATTTTTTCATCTAAAATAAGAAGAAATAAATTGCATGTTCTTGCAAAAGCCGAAGAGGAGGAAGAACATTGGGTGTGAACATCATGTTAAAACTGTAGTTGTTCTTATCCAAGAAAGATGTTAGGCTAAATCAGGGGTGTCAAACTTGTGACGACATGTTGTCATCACGTGATGTATTGCAACTTTTCCCCCTTCACTAAAACAGGGGTGGGCGTGGCCAGCACGTGACGCATCTGGCCTGCGGCCCGCGAGTTTGACACCCCTGGGCTAAATCAATTGCTTAAATATAGCTGAGTAAGATGGATAGTAATTTCAGAAGAATAGGATGAAATTATCTGAAACATATTAGAAATTAAATTAAATGGAAAGTGGACTGGATTTTAGTTTAGTGCATAAAACAATATTTAAATGAATATTTTTTCCCCCAAACAAATCCAGTGCAGGTATTCTGAAAAGTATGATAAGGCGACCCTCATTTCATCTATCTATATACTTATCCTCTGTCTGTCTGTCTATTTTCTATCATCTATCATCTCATATCTCTGTGAAACAAAAAATAATAATAGAGGTTTACTTAGATGATTTGTTTTCTGAAGGTTAGATTAAGCCTAACATCAGTTAACACTCTCTAACAAATGCATTCAACTTTCAGTTGCAGATAGTCAAAACCTGTGCCTAATGGATGGGGAGTCAAACTGTTGTCATTTTCTGCAGTGGTGGAAGACACCTGTCATATTACTACTGTTGAGTGAGCACTTACAGTATGCTTAAATAGTGAAGAAGTAGAGCACAGGTGTCAAACTTGTGACATCACGTTGCTGTCACGTGAAGTATCACGATGTTTTCCCCCTTCATGGAGCTGGGGTGGGCGTGGCCTGCACGTGACGCATCCGGCCTGCGTGCTGTCAGTTTGACACCCCTGAAGTAGACTATTGGGTATCAATGAAAACATCTGTTAAGGAATTGTGCAGAGTAACCTCTGGGCCCTGAAGGCTTGCACAGTGAACCGTAATGTTGCAGTAGATATAAGTAATGATTCAGTCAATAAACAGATACGTTAAAGTGTATAAAAATAGTTTACTCAAAGAAATAGCACAGTCCAAATAACAGTCCGAATCATACACGTTCAGTCAGTCAGTGCTTAGAAGTACAGCAGTCTCCTTACCAGCCTTTCTTTGTCTTAATTAGCAAACAAAGATTTCAGCTTTCAAGCAATTTTATACTATCACAGATAGCTACGCTACACACAGAGCTTACTCTCAGACACGAAGTCAATTAAGCAATGGATCAGCAGAAGAGAGAGAACTAACCATGTTCTCTCTCTTATGGCCGTTACTGCCAGTCAGAATGCAACAATGCATTTAAAGCTATATTACATATATACATTTAAACATTGATTTGTGGCTTGTTTATATTAACCAACCCAACCGTTTGGACAGAGTCCTAACAACATCTACTATCACAGAAAGTGATAATATTAAATTATGAAGAGTAATAATTATGGAAGATTAAACACAAAAGATTAAGCTCCGAATGCCAAAATGCTATATCCCTTGCTTTGTTTTCCCCATCCTAGAAAACCCACAATACCAACCTGATTCCAAATAAATTCTGGTCTTATTTAGAGCTTTCTGGCCAGTAAGCATAAGATGGATTTTTAAAATAATAATAAAAAGACTATTTCATGTAATGAGATCCCAATATGGGAATTTACATAAATTATCAAAGTCAGGGGTGTGGATCCAGATGTTGTCATGCTTAAAGTAGTTGGTTTTTGAGACCAATATTAAGTCTTAATCCAGTGATATAATTTGGGAGGGAAATGCATGCAAGTACAGTTACTCCTCATTTAGCAACTAGCTTGGTTAGTGATCACAAATGTGACAGTAATAAAAAAAAACCCACTTTCCAACCAATGTGTATATTTGTGATCTAATTTCATATACCTGACAACTAGCACCTTAATCAATGTGAAACTGATTAAGATCTGGTCAGTTTCAGGGACCAGCATCAACATGTCAGAGAGTTCAAGTCAACTAATCAAGGCTAGAGAGCTAAGCTTGTTAATTTATGGTTAGCATATTTTTAGAGATGCACTGTGGAGAAAAGCAGTTTATGAAGGAGTAGCTTGTCTCTCTCTCTCTCATCATCACAATTTTGCTTAGTAACATTTTTCCTTAATGACAAATCCAATGGAAGGACTGGGGTTGCTAAACAGGAGCAGTTTATTGAAGTCTTATCCTATACCAGGGGTGTCAAACTCGTGTTGTCAAGTCGTCATCACGTGACGTATCGTGACTTTTTCCCCCTTCGCTAAACTGGGCGTGGGCGTGGCCAGCATGTGACCCATCCGGCCCCTGGGCCACAAGTTTGACAGCCCTGTGCTATACAGTCTGTGGCGAAAAAAATGTAGAAAACCCCTATAATCAACTGAAAGAAATTCAGCCCTCAGCCAATGTGCTTTACATTGCAGTCACAGTCTCTCTCTGTTCTAAATGCTTAATTAAATGACAGTCATGTGATATCATTAAAATGTGCTGATGAAAAGAAAGACCAGTTCAAAGCCAAATATAGCAGATAGCAAAGCTATAATGGCAGCCACCCATGATAAGACTGCTAATATTCGAAGCAATATTCAGTCAGCTTCTCTTGATAAGCCAAAAGTCTACAGATATTGTTACCAAAGGTCAAATTGGCAGTAATTTACATTTACAAAGGCCAATGATATGATCAACCAGTGAAATTTCTGTAAATTAATCTACAAAAGTTTTACATTCCATAAAGAACCGAGGAGGAAACCTTTTAGCACTGGTCTTACCACCTATCACTAGTCAGTATGACAGTTGTTTCAGGTAGCAAAAGCTGATATTTGGGGATTTAAGTGAGATCTCAAAAAAGCAACCCATTGTATTATCTACCACAGTGCAGTAGCCTATGTGTTATAGGTTGCTTTTTTACAATCTGAATTTTTCCATGCTAAAAGACAGCAGTTTCCAATTTGTACTCTAATGTAAACTTGTCAAGTTACATATTTAGGAGCTGAAGTTATCCATCTTTTAATTTAATTCTTTTAGTTAGACTTCAGTTCAGTTATTAACCATGTCTCTAACAGTCGTTCCTTTAAGTCAATAGAGGTTTTCTTGTACTGGCTTGCTTTTCCTTTTCTTAAATCCTTGTGGAATCCACACAGCTGTTTTCCAGTTTTTCCTTTCTCCAATTTTCGCAGCTTCCACTACTCTTAATATATGACAAAGGATTAAGGAAGTGACAAGGTTGACTGCTCTTCCCTAGATTTTCTTCTTCCCTAGTTCAATTTTGCTTGAAATCTCCACTCCATTCCCAACAGCACTTTCCTTATCCTCTTTCTCTTGGAAATTCCTCTGAGACTTGAACTTTATAATTTCCTTCCTTCCTTCCTTCCTTCCTTCCTTCCTTCCTTCCTTCCTTCCTTCCTTCCTTCCTTCCTTCCTTCCTTCCTTCCTTCTTCTCTTTAAGTCACCATGTTGATGGCTTCACAAACAGTATTCCTTCATTAACCAACAGTTCTCCTGAATGCTGTTCTCATTTCCCTTAATACTTCTCATCTCCTTCCCCTTTCTAAAAAGGTGATTACCTTAGGTACTATCAGAATAACAGACTTGAAAGAGACCTTGGAGGTCTTCTAGTCCAATCCCTTGCTCATGCAGGAGATCCTATACCATTTCTGACCAGTGGTTGTCCAGTCCCTTCTTAAAAGCCTTCAGTGATGGAGCACCTACAACTTTCGAAGGCAAAGCCATTCCACTGATCAATTGTTCTCACTGTCAGGAAATTTCTTTTTAGTTCTAGATTGCCTTTTTCCTTGATTAGTTTCCATCCATTGTTTCTTGTCTTGCCATCTGGTGCTTTGGAAAATAGGTTGATTCTCTCTTCTTTGTGACAGCCCCTCATATATTGGAATATTTATTTATTTATTTATTTTGCAAAATTTGTATGCCGCCCAACTCCCGAAGGACTCTGGGCGGCTCACAGTATATATATAAAAAAAGACAACAATAGAAACATATATATATATATATATATATATAAAATACATCAATATTAAAATAAAACATTCACACAAACAAACATGGGCCAATCAGTCAATTATTGGCCCCAGGCCTGCCGGAAAAGCCAGGTCTTAACGGCTGTATGGAAAGCCAGTAAGGTGGGGGTAGTACGGATCTCGGGGGGAAGTTTGTTCTACAGAGGCAGAGCGGCTACAGAGAAGGGAAGGACTCTGGGAGGCTAACAGTATATAAAAAAAGACAACAATAGAAACATATATATATATATATATAAAACAATTTAAAAATACATCAATATTAAAATAAAACATTCACACAAACATACATGGTAAAATACTGCTATCATGTCACTCCTGGTCCTTCTTTTCACTAGACTAGCCATATCCAATTCTTGCAAACATTCTTCATATGTTTTAACCTCCAGACCCTAATAATCTTTGTTGCTCTTCTCTGCACTCTTTCCAGAGTCTCAACATCTTTTCTATAATGGGGTGACCAAAATTGGATGTATTATTCCAGATGTCATCTTATTAAGGCTTTGTAAAGTGGTAATAATACTTCACATGATCTTGATTCTATCCCTCTGTTAATGCAGCCTAGGATTGCATTGGCTTCTTTGATTGCTGCTGCACACTTCTGGCTCATATTTAGATGATTGTCCACTAGGACTCCAAGACCCCTCTCTCAGTTACTGTTATTGAGCCAGGTTTCACCAATCTGTACCTCTAGTTTTGGTTTTTCTTGCCTAAGTGTAAGACTGCTTTATAACTCTCTTAAGTACTACACTTGTACTATATCACTTTCTTTGCTTTGCTTTTTTTCAAGAAATCTGTCCATGTTAAATTATATAAATCTCTATGTAATTCCTCATTAATGGCTTAGATAAACTTTTAGACATACTTTATTCAGGCTGAATATATTTGGTCTCCATTATAGAAAAGCAATACAGACTGTACTATCATGTAAATCGTGCCTAGATTTATTTATTT
>QLTV01002421.1:1139722-1157448 GCA_003457575.1 Thermophis baileyi | reverse complement strand
TTTTTCTTTTCTGTTAAATCACCTGGTATACCCAAATATGGGAGGGAGCATACTGCTTCCTTTTTTTGCCTTTCGGCCCCTCCAGGGGCCATCCAGGCAGTTGCTTACAATGACAGTCCGTTTCTATATGTTACATATTTTTACTGATAAATAAATACAGTCTCCCTTTATTTATTTATTTATCAGTAAAAATATGTAACACACCCACACACACACACACCCACACACACCCACACACACACCCACACACCCACACACCCACACACACACACACACACACACACACACACACACATATATATATATATATATATATCTATATCCCAAATGTTCACTCTCTCTTCAGCTAGGAAGTTGCTTCCTCAATTGATCATTTGGATAAACTGCTTGGTTTTTTTCCAGCTCTGCAGTATCGTTCTGGAGACCAACCAGGACTTCACACTTGCAAAATGGCCCATATCAACAGTTAGAGCAAAATCATTATTTTATGAATGGTTTTCTTTCTAATTCCTTTACTAATGAACTCCCTGAAGTTTGGCTTTTTCACAGTGCTTCATCCCAGGCCAATCTTTTAATTAAATTCTTTGGCAGAGACAGAAGTTCCTTTTCTTGGTTAATCACCATCCACTCAGTTTTACAACTTATATCTAAAACTGGGATTCTGTTTTTAATGATGATATCACCACTCCATACTTACTTAATTCCAAATTTATATGGCATAAATCTTTGTCAGAATAAATCTCCCTAAGGGGTGGGGTTCATGAAAATTCATTCCATAATAAGTCCTTTAAGAGCCGTGGTGGTGCAGTGGTTAGAATGCAATACTGGAGGCTACTTCTGCTGCCTGCTGGCTGCTTGCAATTTGGCAGATCGAATCTCACCAGGCTCAAGGTTGATTCAGCCTTTCATCCTTCCAAGATCAGTAAAATGAGGACCCAGATTGTTGGGGGCAAGATGCTGACTCTGCAAAACCGCTTAGAGAGGTCTGTAAAGCACTGTGAAGTGGTATGTAAGTCTAAGTGCTATTGCTATTGCTTTAATAATTATCAAATCACAAGGAATACTATAGAAAAGTGGTTCTCAACCTTTTCATCACCATGGACCCTCTTTGAATACCTTTTGTGACCATGGATTGTGGCCATGGACCCACCAAGCCCTAACTCAAAATTTAAATCATAACATTTATTCAAGCCTTCGCAGACCCCCTGTGATGACATCGCAGCCCTCCAGGCAGTGGTGGGTTGCTCCCGGTTTAGCCCGGTTTGGCGAACCGGTAGCGGCGGTGGTGGGAGGCTCCGCCCACCCGCCCAGGACTCTTCTGCGCATGCGCAGAAGCATTGCACACGCACGTGAGCGCGCGAACTGGTAGCGACGGGATTTAGAACCCACTACTGCCTCCAGGGGTCCACGCACCACAGGTTAAGAACCACTGCTATAGAATATTACACCTAGTCCTTTGGGAATAAAAATCTAAATGAATGTTTGCTCACCCAACTGAGATACTTGTTAATGCTATCAGAATATTCTAAAAACTTAATGAGATGGGATTTATTTTGAGAGCCAGTTTGGTTCTAGATCTTTGACTTCTGTGACTATAATGGGAAGCTTGGGTAGCTGAAATGTATTGACATTATTTATTTATTTATTTATTTATTTATTTATTGAATTTATATTGCCGCCTATTCACCCATGGAGACTCAAGGCGGCTTAAATAAAACTAAATAAAACCTCATTTAAAACAATAAAACTAATAAAAGGAACCAAATAAATTAATATAGTATAATATAATAAAATCACCCCCACCCCCCGCCCCGGCGACAGCAGATTACACAAGCCATTTAATGGGCTCCATTCCCCTGAAATGGATAAAATCTACAAAAAGTTTGAAAGTCGTAGGTAAACAGAATGTGAGAACCCACCATACCCTCCCAAAATGAATACGTAAGTGTTTGAACTACATGCTTTTGAAATTGATTTTAAATATATCAATCACTCTTTTATTTCTGTTGCTCTCTGAGTTTGGTGGTTTTCTTGCAGACATTTCATTACCAGAGTTGGTAATCTCATCTGTGCTAGCACTGCTGCCTAACACTGATGCCCAGCTTTGATCATGTTACCTAATTTGGTAATGAAACATCTGCAAGAAAACCACCAAGCTTAGAGGGCGCCAACCCTGAGCTACAAATATTCTCTTCTATCAGTACTCTTTTATTTCCTGACCAAATGGGATGAAATATGCAAAAGAGGGGGAAACTTCCTTTGGGTTAGTATTTAATTGCACATATCAACTTGTAATCCAAGGAATTTGGCTTTTAGTAAACTCTTCCCTCCTCTCTCCTTCCTCTTTGCCAAATGCATTGCATTCAACATTTATCAAGCACTTGCCAATTGCTCCCAATTTTGCCCACCCAATTTCCCTTATACACATGTTCTAATTTATCCCTCCAGCATTAAACTTAAAACAGTTGCTTTATTTCACAATCTTTCAACGTAATATTAAAATGGAGTCATTGCCCGGGCTTCTAGTCCCTAGGCATTAAGTAGTGCTGCTACTGCTGATAAAAATAATCACAGATGTAGGCATTAGTTATATCAATGTCACATAATCCAAAGAAGGCAACCCTATTTTGCATCACCGGCTTAAACAATTTTAGTTAGAAATTTGGTGGAACATAAGTAGATAAGAATTTCCATTTCAGTATGCTCCCTGGGTCATCTTTTTCCAGTTAGAAAGTTAAACATACCCTTTATGTTTGTGAGAACAGCCAAAATAAAGAATTTAATAGCCTTCCCATCTAGAATTCACTACTTTTACCACAGGCAAGAATTTTTGGAAATTATGTGAAGAACAAATGGGAAAATAATGATGCTTCCACTATGTGTCAAAATATGACTGTAAATTTACATCTCAATGCTGACATTTCTCCTGCTCTTAGAGCAAACACACATGCACACCCATGTGCAACCAAATCAAACAAAAACAAAAATTTCTGGTCATGGTTTAATGCAGGTTGTACTGACTACAAAAAATGGTTGGCTTTTCACTAAATTGTTCTGCTATTTAATGAAGGCAAACCAATACTATTTCCCTTCCTTATCTCTTAGGGGAAAAGGAAACAAGTTTCCTGAAATAAAAGTAGGCTTAGCGCTGGATCAGATGTGGCACAAAAATCATAATGCAACATCTAATCCTACATCATTGCTATAAATTGTTCTCTAATTGTGTGAGTTTCCAGCATGTATGGTTCAAGTCCATTATAAAAGAAAGTTGATTGCATGGGAAGGGAAGGGAAGGGAAGGGAAGGGAAGGGAAGGGAAGGGAAGGGGTTCTTCCCACAGCTACCAAAAAGCATTCTCTGCTGCAACCACAGTAACCTAATTGTGCCACTCATACTTGATATCTCCCTCTCAAAAAATCTTCACTTTTGCCCTTGATCTCAATGCATACTGAGTCTAACCCTGCATGCTAATTTATCTAGAGCTGGGTTCAAAATCTCCCAGAGTCCTCTGTGTGAAAACCAGTGGTCTATTATCCTGATATTTTGAGTTGGGAAGCAGAAAAAGAAATGTTCTGTAAGTTGCAAACTTAGCTTAGTATATAGTTTGAAAATCATATCCTTTCTATAAATGGGACATTCTGACATTTTCCCTGTTCATGGTGTGACTGCTTATTTTGCGTAATAAGTAGGCTTTCACCCATCCAAAGCAAATTAAATGTACCCTTAGACACCAGCAGCTTTTCCAGCTCTGATATATGGTTTAGTATTATGTATATAGTTTGCAAACCATGGCTTAATAGAATAGTCTGCTATTTACTCAGTATATAATGATTAAAATAGCTAGTAGTTAGGAGTAAGTTGTAATGTTCACAATCAGACATGATTACAAAAGAAACATGGCCAAAAGGTTGTGTCACACACACACACACAAATGAACTCTCCTAACATCCTATCCCAATATTTGGGAAAAACCCCAGATCTTCAAGGCCTTTCTAGATATATGCAGGTTCAAGTCACCCCAATTTGGGAGGTTTGTTATTCCTAGGGACAGAGCCTCAAAAAAAAAAAAAAAAAAAAAAAAAAAAAAAACCACACACACACACAAAAAAAAAACCACCTCCTGGATCTCATTATTTGTTACTAATTAATTGTTGGTGCCCAGAGCATGCCTGTGAGATTTATTTGGATTAGTAGAGTTAATTGGATAGAGATGGCCCCACAAATTTGTAAGCCTTGTGGCATGAACAGCTTAATAGACTACAACCAGTATCTGAATTTCACCTGAAAGTCCACTAGCAGCTATCGTACATAGTGTTGAGTTTATATTTACTGACAAAGAAATAAAGGGAGACTAGTATAGATCTATTTCAAGCGATTTAGCTCTCATCAGCTAGCCAAACCCAGAAGGTTTGACGAGAGCTAAATAGCTTGAAATAGATCTATACTATGGTAAAGGTAAAGGTTCCCCCGCACATGCGTGCTAGTCGTTCCCAACTCTAGGGGGCGGTGCTCATCTCCATTTCAAAGCCGAAGAGCCAGCGCTGTCCGAAGACGTCTCCGTGGTCATGTGGCTGGCATGACTAAATGCCAAAGGCGCACAGAACGCTGTTACCTTCCCACCAAAGTGGTCCCTATTTTTCTACTTGCATTTTTTACATGCTTTCGAACTGCTAGGTTGGCAGAAGCTGGGACACGTAACGGGAGCTCGCCCCATTATGCGGCGCTAGGGATTCAAACCGCTGAACTGCCGACCTTCTGATCGACAAGCTAGCATCTTAGACACTGAGCCACTGTGTCCCTGTCTATACTACGGTAGTCTCCCTTTATTTCTTTGTCAGTAAATATAAACTCAACACAAAAATAAGTTTGTCATGAAAGCGACTGCCTGCAAAGGCTCCTGGATTGGAGCTGAAAGGCGAAAGCAGAAGCAGTATGCTCCATCCCATATTTGGGTAGACCAGGTTGCCCTGATATACCTGTCTCACCAGAAGGAAGAAAAAAAAAACACTTATCCTACGTAGTAATGGTACACCCATCATTGCATTCTGGATTAACTGTAGCTTCTGATTGGTTTTCAGGAACAACCTAATGTAGAGCAGAACTCCAAGCATAAAATGACTAGAGAATGAGTATCTATGAGCAGCCCCTCCCTTTAAAATCTAGAAACAGGCACAAATGGCATGCAAGATGTGCAAAAATCTTTCTAGGCAATGGCTTCTACCTGGTGTTTGAGCAGACACCAAGATGAAGGTGAAGGTTCATTCTCCAAGCTTGTGGGTTAGTTTCTGAATGTTTCATTACCAGGCTAGGTAACATCTTCAGCAGAGTTTAGGAGATGTCAGTGTCGGTGTTCTTCTGTTTATAAGGGCTTCATGTGATGGTGAGGTCACATCAGGTGAGGGTCCCCTCAGGTGAGGGTCTTGTGATGGGTCAGGTGTGGGTGTGTCAAATGAGGGTCTTATGGTGGGGTTCATAGGCTGGTTGTAGGTCAATGTGTAGGTTGATGGAATTGCTTATGCCAGGCTTTGATGAACTCACAAGCATGGTGGGTGGTAGCGTGGCCGATGATTTTTGTGTTGCTCCAATCAAACTGGTGCTGTATGGCATCAATGTGGGTAGAGATTAAGGATTTGGGATCATGACTGCCAGCCAGTGTTTGTGTATCCTAGTTTTTAATTGATGTGATGTTTGTCCCATGTAGAATTGGTTGCCTCCCATCACAAGACTCATCAGAAGACTCTCACTGGTGACTCACACCTGACCCATCACAAAACCTACCACAAGACCCTCAGTTGACACACCCATACCTGAACTATCACAAGACCCATACCTCAGGGGACCCTCACCTGACATGACCTCACCATCACAAAACCTACTGACCACACAAAGCCCTTAAACAGAAGAACACTGACACCGACACCCACTACAATCTACTGAAGATGTTACCCAGCCTGGTAATGAAACGTTTGGAAACCAACCCACAAGCTCAGAGAACGAACCTTCATCCTCATCCTACACCCAAGCTACAGATATTCACCATGATTGCAGATACCAAGATGTTAAAAGACCTAAAACTATGCAGCAAGAGGAACCACATATTGTGCAACAAGACTCACAACTTATACAACCACTCAGCTGGCCACCAAATTTATAGCTACTTAGTTTTGCTGGATGAATCTAATCCTCCCCATCCAGACACTGAGAAATAATCTTGATAGTTTTGTGATCCAAAGATTAGGATATATAACTTGGTATAATCAGCATACTGATGATGATACCTAATCCCAAGGTAATGGATGACCCAACATGAGATACTAAATAGGAATGGGGACAGAATCATACCCTAAGGCAGTGGTTCTCAACATTCCTAATGCCGCGACCCCCGTCCCGCTGCCGTGACCCCCGCCCTGCCCCCTCCCCACACGCGATGAGGTGACAAACAGGGCGTGGCACCAAGATAGTGGGCTAGCACGCGCTTAGCCAACCCCTGTGAAAGGGTCGTTCACCCCCCAAAGGGGTCGCGACCCACAGGTTGAGAACTGCTGCCCTAAGGCATTCCACAAATCAAGGGCTCAGATCTGCCCAACACCAATTGGAACTGGCCTATAAGAAAGAGGTGAATCACGTCAACATCATGTCCTCTACTCTTCCTTCCCTGAGCTTAGGTATCATAAATAGCTGTATTAAAGTTCTGCCAGGAGATCAAGGACAGCCCAGATGGATGCATATTCCTTCAAAGATAGATTCTTTGCTGGCTATAGGAAACCTTTGGAATTTGTTCTGCATGACAAAGTTCTGACTGAAGAATATTTCAGCACTTGCTATATTCCTTATGAATCTGAAAATAATTGCACAGTGCATTCAATTAGCAGAAAGATGTCTCATTTAACTTTATGCACGTATGGGTCCTGTCATCTTCTGTTCTTTTAAGAAATAATCGAAACATACTATTTGACAGGGTTTTTAAACTTTCACATGGAACTGTACATAGCTGTGTTACCAACCCCACTATCTATTATTTATGAAGAAAACAAGCAAGGAAACTAAATTCAAGCAATGCCTTTAATTGCCTGCAGCACCAATGGGGCAGAGGAGGAAAAATAACATTATTGAATTATCAATTTGCTGCATATGCTCCTGAGAAGTCTTGTCAAATTGCCTGATTACATGTTTCACATCACATCATGTCAATCTACACTTTCCCCTAACATATTAACTGGCTTTTATCTAATTTTTATCCTATGAATAACTTGGCCAGGATAAAAAACACAAAATGTTAACTTCAATTCACTTCATTCTGCCCACCAGGTAGCAAAGATTAGGAAGGAAGGAAGGAAGGAAGGAAGGAAGGAAGGAAGGAAGGAAGGAAGGAAGGAAGGAAGGAAGGAAGGATTCATATTCTTCAGTATCAGCTTCAGGTTACTAGAAATTTATCAGGATAGAATTCAATTCCATCCAATGTCTTTGATAAAGAATTGTACTGAACATTTGAGCAATGGAACAAGGGAAAATACTGATCTGGGAGGTAGACAGATAATTAAGTTATTTGATATCCATATTGTTTGTGTCATGGTGCCTAACACTGATGCCCAGCTTTGATCATGTTACCTAATTTGGTAATGAAACATCTGCAAGAAAACCACCAAGCTTAGAGGGCGCCAACCCTGAGCTACAAATATTCTCTTCTATCAGTACTCTTTTATTTCCTGACCAAATGGGATGAAATATGCAAAAGAGGGGGAAACTTCCTTTGGGAAGTTTCCTTCACTCTCAGTCTAGAGTGAACAAAAATACAGCTTGGCACTTTCTGAATGAGGTGTTTTACTGCTGCCTCATTAACTGCATTTTTTTTTTAGTGCCTGCACATATCTGTTTTACATACAGGCTTGGGAAATGACAAGTGTTCAACAAATGACAGGCACCAGCAATTGCATTATTGTCCTAGAGCAGTGGTGTTAAACTCAAGGCCCGCAGGCTGGATCCGGCCCACAGGGTGCTTAGATCTAGCCTGTGGGGTTGCCCTGGAAACAGCAAAGGACCGGCCTGTGGTGCCTGTGCCAGCAAAAACAGAGCTCAGGAGGGCCAAGCGCATCCCGCCCGGGCTCCATTTTTGGCCATAATGACCTCTTTCAGCACTCTGACAGCGAAAACGGAGCCTGGGAGGAGTGCCCCTGACACAAGTGATGTCGAGCTGGCCAAACCCACCCTGGCCACAGCAACCGCCTGGCCCCTGAGGTCAAACACAACCCTGATGCGTCCCTCAATGAAATCGTGTTTGACACCCATGTCCTAGAGACTTCTTGACCTGAGGACAAAGTTCAATATAGACTCAAAACAAAATTGGTTCTGAACATGTGATTAAACTGTTGTCCCAAAGAAGCTCTTGGCTCACAAAAGCATCAATAGCATCAGCATTCAAAAAAAGAGAAAAAAAGAGAAAAAAAAAGAAAAGACAAAGGACTATATTGTAAGATGGTGAGTCATGTTGTGCCTTGCTGCTTATTTGAAGAAGTTCCAGGGATATATATCAACACTAGGGAAAAGCATTCCCAGAATGGTCATACTTTCTTGTGAGGCTGTAACTCTCTTTTAGATGGTTACACTATTAGCAAATGAAATGTGCCTGGATGCACATTTTGCTCATTAAAGAGAGTTTCAGTAGTACATAGATAGAATATCACAGACCCTCTGAAATATTGCACCTTTGCCCTTGTTCTTTTATGCATGTAAATTTGTAATGCTGCATAAAGATTGCAGAAGACATAATCAACACTCTAAGAGATGACAATCATTGAAGAAGCTTTCATGATATAAAAATAGTATTTTCCCCTTCCTTTCTTCCTTCCTTCCTTCCTTCCCACCTTCCATCCATCCATCCATCCCACATATGCAACTTTCTTGGGGCAAATTCAATCATCTTGTGTTGCATATTAAGGGATAAAAGCAAATTCCAAATCACTTTTCATTTATTTATCAGTTATTTTAATTTATTTACTTATTTTATTTATTATTATTAGGCTTGTTTATTTGTTTAGTGTCTTAGCTTTACTAATTTAGGTTGCTGATTTGTTTGGTAGCTGAAAAAATGGGGGATGGAGAAATCAACGAATAAATGAAATATACCAACAGAACACACAAATATTTTAAAACAAAACCTTAAAAATGTAATTGTTATAAGGCCAGTATTTAACTATTATCATCCATTAGAATTTGCCAAAATTATCTGCAATGCAGTTCTATGCATTTCCCTGTGTTCTTGGATGTGGGTAGAAATGATGGTGATGGCCTAATGCATTCTACAGTCTGGTTAATCCTGCCTGGGTATAGTGGAATATACATTTATTGCTGTCTGAAGCATTTTGTAAGCCAAGCACATGGCACTATTTCTTTTTCTTCACATACAAACTTAAAGCAGACAAGCATTTTCGTCTATTACAGCATTTTCAAAAAAAATGTTCAGACCACAATTAGATCTGTATTTTTTTTACCATCTAAATGCCTTCAGTAACTTAAATCACTTGGAAAGAGGATTGATCCCTTCTGGGAAATAAGGGGTCTCTTACAGATACATTTCAAGGAAGTTGTATCATAAAATGTAAATGCTTAGTGGATATGCAGGTTATTTTCATATAGTGTATTTTGCTATGATTTGCCCAGAATAGTGAAATAATTTATCCCTGTTATCTGAAAAAGTGTTCAAAACCTTAACTCACTGGTTCCACAATGCAGTTTCCCAAACTGGAGCTCTTTAGATAGGTGGAGAATTTTGGAATTTTCATTCACTATGGAGATTCTGATGAAAAATCCTGCAATTTATAGTCCAACCTATCTGTTTCTATGTCTGTGTCTCTGTGTGTTTTAGTTATTAAGAAACTGGATTAGAAGTGGGAGGACTCAAGTTCTAGTTCTTAGACAGAGATCCCATCAAACTGACTTGGGAGCAGTAACCTTTTGGTAGCTGAAGGAGAAGGAGAAGGAGAAGGAGAAGGAGAAGGAGAAGGAGAAGGAGAAGGAGAAGGAGAAGGAGAAGGAGAAGGAGAAGGAGAAGAAGGAGAGATCTGTAATGTGTATATCTGTTGACTGTTCAAGGTAGACCAGACTTTCAAATTCTGAAAGCATCTCCCCCTATCTTTATATACAAAGAACTAGAGAGGGCTAAATCTGAGATGCTTTCTCAAATTGCACTTCTGACTAGGACTTACATTTCTTTTGTCTATTTCTTAGTTGTGACTCTTCCTCCTGTTCCTCAAGGTCATTCTCACAGCCCATTAAAATACCAGGGACAAAACTACCATAGTAGTAGTCCATGAATTTGTGCTGCATTAATGCTTCTTGCCATGACCTGCAATGTCACTGTACTGGGATTTAAAAAAAAAATAAAGTTCCAAAGGCAATGTTCCCCCTCCCCATTTAAAGGAAAGCATGCAATAGATGGAAAACATCTGACATTATTAAATTGTTTTGGTTTCCGGGCATTTTACTTTTTTATCTGATTTCCGATCTTACCTGTCACCTTCTATTAAATGTGTAATATTTGCAATCTATTTTAATGTTCACTTGAACCAAAAATACCTGGTGGCTAAATATGTGGATCTAGTGTTGAGTCAATGTCAGTACACTGAAAATGCCAGCAGTAGTTCCTGTGTACAACGTGTACATTAATACAGACATTAAAAATCTCTGAAACTGTTGGAAGTAAAGTTATATATACCTTCTTATAGAAAAGATTGATTAAATTGTTTGTAAATGCATGTGGGATAGATGATAGATAGATGATAGATAGATGATAGATAGATAGATAGATAGATAGATAGATAGATAGATGATAAAGATAGAGATAGTAGATAAATAGATAAATAGATAATAGACAGACAGATGATAGAGATGATAGATAGATGATAGATAGATAGATAGATAGATAGATAGATAGATAGATAGATAGATAGATAGATAGATAGATAGATAGATGGATGGATGGATGGATGGATGGATGGATGGATGGATGGATGGATGGATGGATGGATGGATGGATGGATGGATGGATGGATGGATAAATAGATAAATAGATAGATAGATAGATAGATAGATAGATAGATAGATAGATAGATAGATAGATAGATAGATAGATAGATAGATAGATAGATAGATAGATGATAGATGATAGATAGATGAGAGAGAGAGAGAGAGAGAGAGTAATCCCTATTTCTGTTCTGTTTATGTATTTCCCTTTTCCATCTTGGTTTACAGAATAATATAATAGAAAATTTGGTTGGTACTACACTACCAAATACTAAAATGAAATTTTTTTATGCTCATTAATACTATATGTTCCCCTATATTAGGTTCAAATGCCATGTTTTAGAAGCAAAAAAGTATTAATTTAATATGTAACCTTTGGCAGAAGATATTCAAAGTATATAGCCTTCCATCCTTCTGAGGTTGGTAAAATGATGACACAGATTGTTGGGGCAATATGCTGACTCTGTAAACCGCTTAGAGAGGGCTATCAAGCAAAGTGAAGCAGTATATAAGTCTAAGTGCTATTGCTATATCAAAAGAACTCTGTGTATCTTACAGTAGTTCATTTTTCAGAGCCATTTTGTATTTTAAAAGCTGCCCCCAATGATTCTACAATATGTGTTAAAATAAGTTTAATTCTTAAAGAGCATGTATTAGGATAAAACAGATAATAGATCAAATAGAAATTAGTGTCCCATTAGACAAATGTGATTATTTTTTAAATTCTACTAAGAACAAAGTGTTAGAGACAATTAACACAACGGGAATGAAATCTAGGAATGATAGAAATGAGAAAAAGAAAGAAAATGCAACCCACTTGACTGAAAGTAGTTTTGCAAAGCATTTTGATAAATTCCAGTACTCTTAATATAGATATGAATAGATATAGTGCAAATGTTAGCAACTGGCACATTTCCCTCAAAATGCCAATGATTTATTTTAATAGTTTTTTCAGATGCATGGTATGTTTGTCATTTCCCTCACTTTGCTATCCCCTTGTTAGTTTATTGGAAGGTTTGTGGAGCTTTTCAGCTCTTTGTGAAAGAAAGAAAAAACCAAGTGACTCAGCATCAAGATGTACATTTGGGAGAGAACAAAATGTTCACCATTGTCTTCTTCAGAAGTGACACTTGGCTTAGAAAATTATTTTTGGCTCTGCTGTTTATAAGTGCCCCTATGGTTTTGGAACATATATGATATCAAATATGGATTTGTTAGCTCCAAATTGTGAAAGGAAATAGGTTTAAATGTTAGAGCTGTGCAAAAACGTTTTTTTTTTTTAAAAAAAGGACATTGCAGAGTGGTCTATCATGAATAAAGGATATATTTTCAAAGCATCAGAATAGTGGCTCTGAGTGGTTCTCCAGAGCTGAAGAAGCGTCTTGGCTAAGAAGCGAAATGTCTTCAAAGAAAAGTCCAGTTGCCTCTTGTAAAGCACCTTTGGGACAACCATGACCTGGATGACTGAGAATCTCTATTAGACATTTAGAACAGTGGTGACTTTTGAAAGGCTTATCTGACTGCTTCAAATGCTATTCCTTGTGGTAGCTGTATAGCAGGTGTGGGTTCTGGTTTTCTTCGCTGCCAGTTCACTCAGTGTCATGCCGCACTTCGCGCATGCGCAGTGCTTAAAAAAAGTGGGGCGTGGCAGGCCTGGGTCGCTGCCGGTTCTAGCGACCCAGGCCACCAAGTTACTATCGGTTCTATAGAACCGGTCTGAACCCAGAGGATCCTACCTCTGCTGTGTAGCCCCTTTGTTTCATCAGCAACTGAAACAAATCTGTTGTCAGTCTGTGCCTTATACCATGGGAAAATCGGCAACTAACACAATTTCAGAAGGTAATTTTATTAACTGAATCTGCGAGAGGAATCTTCTTGTGGTCCTTCTTTGTTCAGGAGATTCCAGTGTTCAGTCTAGTAAGTGTGTTCAGGTCCATGGCTAAAAATAATAATAAACTTCTTAATTAATTTGGAAGAGGCTTTTCCAGAGCTTAAGATGAGTAGATACTAATACAATCTCACTGACATTTTCATTGTTGGACACAGCCATTCTTGTATAGCTTTACTTGCTTTGTGCAAGTATATCCCCACAGATTTAGATCACAACGAAGGCCTTCAAGATTACACATTAGGTGATTAACGTAACCTTGATCTCATCTGCATGTCTTTTAATTCTTTGTGTGATAAAATTAAAAAACTTAGATATTGCCAGTTTAGTGAAAATATCAGAGGCTGAGCAAAAGCCCTGTGATCAAACAGAAGCAAATGAATCCTAATGCCTTATTTAATCAAGAGATTCTTTATTCTCAGATTTGATCCTGCTGATATCTACAATAACAGAACAAGCATAAGGAACACAAAACACTGAATATTTTCATAGAATATGATTATAATTAGCAATATAATATCATTTTGCTATTTCCATAATCATGTTCAAATCACCTGTATTATGCATCTAAAAAGCAATAGAAAATAACGTAGCTTATGTTTATGCATGTTCCCAAGTGGTATTGTTTTGATATTTTTGTCTTAACACATAACCACAGACCCGCGGTCATAGTGACCGCAACAGTTTTCCAAAATGTTCGGAACACCCCTATTTTTAAAAATGGACCGTTCCGGTTGCGAATAGCTTTTGTCTTCCCACCAATAAGACTCTATGCAGCATCGCGCTTGCGTGAGTTATTTGGTGTTCTCTGTAGCGGCGTTTGAATTTGAGTTGCGGTCATTTGGACTGCAGATCTTTGTTAACGTATATATTTTTTTTATAATGTCGAGGCCACGTTTTCCGCCAAAAAGAGTGCGATTTGGTGATCCAAACTTCGAAGAAACTGTTCTAACATGGTATGAAGAAGCAGAGAGTGATCTGAGTGAAGTGGAATCGGATTGTGACGAAAATTTTGTAATGAACAATGAGGAACCCGCCGCCGCCGATTCTGACATCAGTGATGATGAAGCCCCCGACGAAATTGATGACCAGATACAATCTACGTCATGCAATAATTTATATAGCTGTTCTGACCCGGCTTCCTGATAAACTCACACAGCACAAGTAGCGTCTCACAAACCTCTTTTTTAATGATAACGTCTGCTAATTGTCTTCATTAACAGTCATTCTGAGTTCAAATAAAATAAAACAAGTGTTTTCTTTGTAACGTCTGCTAATTATTTTCATTAGCAGACGACTTGAGTCCAAGCAAAATTCAACAAGGCTGACGAAAAGTCTTTCAGGGAACAGCAGATAACACACACAAACCTTGCTATTCGTTGGCAAACTGCCCAGGAACAATGTGCAAGAAAACTTGACGAGGTCAAACAGGAACCAAACAGAGGCTTGAGTTGCAAAGACAAGATCTAGAAATGAACAAAGTTGCTTCCTGCAACTTCCTTATTTGTGTTCATCACTTAAATAGGCTATGGGAGTGGCCAATTATCCCCAAGCCTTACTCCCAAGTAGTCCTTCTCTGGAACCATTCCTGCCTTTTGGCAGCTCTGCACATGCGCGTGTTGAGAACAGGCTCCTCCTGTTCTTCTTCGTTCTTCTTCTTCACTCCTGTCATCCTCTGGAGGTTCTGGAGGCCCTGGCTGAATCCCTGCCTCTGGCACCGAGCCTTCTCCAGACTCCAGGCCTGGCCCACGTTCCTCCCCAGCCTCCTCGCTGTCCGACTCTGCTGCCAGCTGCACAGACTGCTGGTGAAGCACAACATCAGCCTCCTCGCTGTCTGGCTCTGCTGCCAGCTGCACAGGCTGCTGGCGGACCACAACAATAGCAAGAACAAATTCAAATGGACTTCTGCACCTTTTGGAAGCAATAGATCCAGAATCACTAGTCACAATATCGTAGTGCAATTACCTGGACTACGGCCAGCAGCTAGAGCGGTCATTATGACCTCATGTCTGTAATAGCGTAGCTGAAATAGTACGTCTGTGGTTAAGGGTTAACATATGTCAAGCAAATTTTTGAATTTCAGGGTGGTACTTTCATGCCGTAAAAATTTATTAGACTGATTATGTAATACCTGATATATTTCTACAATGCAATGTCTGGTTTCCAGTAAAGTGTTGTCTAATAAGCTCAAACTGCCCAAGGAGCTGCTGATACAGTTCTACAGAGGAATTATTGAGACTGTCATCTGCACCTCTATAACTGTCTGGTTTGGTTCTGCAACCCAACAAGACAGACACAGACTTCAGAGGATAATCAGAACTGCAGAAAAAGCAATTACTACCAACCTGCCTTCCATTGAGGACCTGTATACTGCACAAGTCAAAAAGAGGGCCATGAAAATATTCACAGACCCCTCACATCCTGGACATAAATTGTTTCAACTCCTACCCTCAAAACGACGCTATAGAGCACTGCACACCAAGACAACTAGACACAAGAACAGTTTTTTCCCGAACGCCATCACTCTGCTAAACAAATAATTCCCTCACCACTGTCAAACTATTCACCAAGGCTGCATTACTATTACTATTAGTCTTCTCATCGTTCCTATCACCCATCTCCTCCCACTTATGACTGTATGACTGTAACTTGTTGCTTGTATCCTTACTATTTATATTAATATTGATTGTTTCCTGATTGCTTATTTGTACCCTATGGCAATCATTAAGTGTTGTACCTCATGATTCTTGATGAATGTATCCTTTCTTTGTACACTGAGAGCATATGCACCAAAGACAAATTCCTTGTGTGTCCAATCACACTTGGCCAGTAAAGAATTCTATTCTATTCTATTCTATAACATTTTTTTAAAAAAAATCTTTTCAATAAACTTATCTTGACATGTTCATGCAATATACCATATATTTCCTAATATGTTGATGAATACAGTAATATTGTGTTTAATGTTGGGCCACTCTCAAGCTACTACATGCCAGAAATATCTGTGAAATACTTACATTATCAAATACTTGTCAAATACTTGAATTAATGTCTGTATAAGCATTTATCACTAAATATAGAATGGATCTGCTAGTAACTTAGCCAACCATGTCACTATGCTTATTGGTACTATGTCACTCTCCCATGAAGCAAATGCTGTATTCAAGGAAAATGAAAAAGGAGATGGAGGGAGAAAGGGTGTTTGTGTGTGTGTGTGTGTGCCTGTGTGATATAAGTGATATATGAAAATATGATATAATTTGTTATAAATAATTGTGGAATGCAAAGGAATAACTGGTGCACCAGTTAGCGCCTTAATAATTAGTGGTGTGACAACAGTAGCTAGATGAAGTTGGTGATGGCAGTGAGGCCTGAAGGTACCCTGCAATGCATCTTTCAGGGCAACAGTAGTAGCAGTAAATATATTGACTTTTAAAAAATAGGGTATGTTTATAACATTTGGAGAAAGTTAAGAGCATGCTTTCATTGTATAGTGGTACCTTGGTATTCATCGTTAATTGGTTCTAGGAGGTGTGATGAATACCAAACTTTTTTCCCCATAAGGAATGATGTAGTGAGTCACAAGGCAGCTGACGCCAACAAGTTCTGGCTTATGCATTTAGAACCAAACAAATGATGAGTACTGGGACAAAATGTTCATGTCAAAATGTGTTGCATACCAAGTTTGATGAATTTCAAAGCAGTTGAGTACTAAGGTACCATTGTATATATCTGTTCCGGCCATGCTATATTCATATGAGCAACCTAAGGAAGCATTCAACTTCTCTCTTTCATTGTACAATCATCAACTTGGCATCTACAGCTTTCATCAGTTTTCATGCTTCAATTAAATCCTAAGGGGAAACCACATGGGAAAATTCTATCAAACTTTTCTTTTCCTTCTATCAAGACTTCACAGTAATGGACAAATGTGTAACAAAAAAATAAAACCCAGCAGTAGCCCATTTGCCATCTAGAACAATTAAGCTCAGACCTTACAATCCGTTACTTGAAAGTAATTCTCAAATTCCCTGAGAATAAAACTTTAAAAAGAAGCCTCTTTCAATGGAAAGAAAAGTTGAGAAATTGCAACAACATTTGGCCAGAGCATTGTCAGTTTTCGCATTAAAGGTAGAGCTTGATGAGAAATCTTTTGACTTATGCTTTTGTTTATCAGCCAGCTTTAGAACTAACAACGAAGATAGTGAGGTGGTGGGTTTCCCCCCCCTTAACATTTAGGACAACCTGTCAAAAAGGAAAGAAACCAGCAGTTAAGGCTGGCACTTCGAAGGATAACAGCGAAAATCTTGGAAATGATATTCAGATGTTGTGATGTATTTATTCTAACAAATATCAAAATTCTGCAGGCAATGGTTTTTCCCTCTGATGCACAGTGGAAACAAAAGTTTGTTTGAAGAATCAGAAACAGCATTGATTTTTATGAATACACCTGAGAATACTGTGTTTCCCCTATAATAAGACATGTCCCGATAATAAGCCCAACAGGGCTTTTGGGGACATGCGTTGAAATAAGCCCCCCCCCTGAAAATAAGGCCCCTTCCCCAACTACGTACACGCACCCCCTGCCCCATCTGCCACCCCCAAATTGTGCCCGAACATCTTACCAGAGTCTGGCAGCTCGCTGCTTCTCTTTCTCGGCCGGTCTTTGCAGGGAAACTCCTTGAAATGTAAAGAAGAACTGCTCGCGAGTGCGAGCAATTAACAACTTCGCGCACTCGCGAGAAGTTTTTCTTTACATTTCAAGGAGTTTCCCTGCAAAGACCGGCCGGGAAAGAGAAGCGGTGAAGCTGCCAGGCGCT
>QLTV01002421.1:1110677-1126043 GCA_003457575.1 Thermophis baileyi | reverse complement strand
CCCAGCAAGGATGCATTGGAAGGAAGGAAGGAAGGAAGGAAGGAAGGAAGGAAGGGGAAAATACTATTTCTATATCATGAAAGCTTCTTCAATGATTGCCATCTCTTGGAGTGTTGATTATGTCTGCTGCAATCTTTATGTAGTATTACAAATTTACATGCATAAAAGAACAAGGGCAAAGGTGCAATATTTCAGAGGGTCTGTGATATTTTATCTATGTACTACTAAAACTCTCATGTCTGCAACTTTTAATGAGCAAAATGTGCATCATAGGGCAAAACCTTTTGAACCAAGGTATCTCAAATGGGCTAACTAACAGAAATGTAGATGTTCAGAGGAAAAACTGGTAGGAGGAGAAATCAACAGGTGGAACAGAAACTGTTCAGTGGAGAGACCAGTAGGTGGAACAGAAAGGAACATTTAATGCAATGTTCATTATTCATAGCTTCTGTTTCTGATGGATCAATAAAGACCCACAGAACTATTTAATTAATGCATCTATTACTAAACATTAACCATTCTGCCACGTTGTGCTACAAGAAAATGCAAATACCTCCTGCATTTCTTCCAATTATTTTTCTTCCTTAAATGCAGTCCTCATCCTCCAAAGCACAGAAGGGAAAAAATTTAAAAAAAAAATTCAAATTTTTTTTTGAAAAAAATAAAAAAAAGATGGCGGCCCCCACGGACTGGCACCGACTGATCCGGTTTGGTGACATTATCGTGACATCACCAGCGGGCCACTACCGATTCGGGAGAACCAGGCCGAACTGGGAGGAATCCACCCCTGGTTTAAGATGACCTTGGGATGTTCACTTCTGTCTGAGCTCTACATGTAGACAGTAGCAAACTGCTTCTGAAAATGTTGCCAAGGAAACTATGTGAACTCAATCAGGCAGTAGTCAGGACTCAAAAACTGACATGCATAAAAGAACAAGGGCAAAGGTGCAATATTTCAGAGGGTCTGTGATATTTTATCTATGTACTACTAAAACTCTCATGTCTGCAACTTTTAATGAGCAAAATGTGCATCATAGGGCAAAACCTTTTGAACCAAGGTATCTCAAATGGGCTAACTAACAGAAATGTAGATGTTCAGAGGAAAAACTGGTAGGAGGAGAAATCAACAGGTGGAACAGAAACTGTTCAGTGGAGAGACCAGTAGGTGGAACAGAAAGGAACATTTAATGCAATGTTCATTATTCATAGCTTCTGTTTCTGATGGATCAATAAAGACCCACAGAACTATTTAATTAATGCATCTATTACTAAACATTAACCATTCTGCCACGTTGTGCTACAAGAAAATGCAAATACCTCCTGCATTTCTTCCAATTATTTTTCTTCCTTAAATGCAGTCCTTTCAAAAAGAACTTTTTGAGTAGTTTCCCATCCATGTGATACAGGGCTTTTGCATTTTAAGTTGGTGGATTGGTGTGTCCTTGTAAGTATCTCAATCTCTCTCCATGTACAATATGTCCTGGCATCTCATGCTTCACTTTATTCCCATTGGAATTGCTCATGAGAACATGCAGACAAATGGAGACAGATAATGGTAACTAGCATCTTGCAGTTAACATAAGAAATCTCATTTGCAGGATAATTTTCAATCAATTAATAGTATTAATTGAATAGTATTTAGCATAGTATTGTACTAAAATATATGGGACAGTTGGGGATGAGTATGAGTAAGGGAAATAGGAAAGTCATTCAAATTTAGGATTCAATTTTTTTTCCACAAAGTTTTTTATTTTATTTCACATATTTACATTCACAAATATACCATTTCATTTTCTCATTCCTAATACAATACTCCCATACATATTCTCTATTTTATTAAGACAATTATTGTTTTTATACAGTCAAGGCTGCTTTTCTGCCATCCCTTAACTCCCTTTTTGTTTCCCACAACCCTTCTCCCTCTTCTCCTCCCCCTCTACCTTTCTTGCTTTCCTCTCCCTCCCTTCTGTCCTTCTCTACTTCCCTTTCCTCTCCCCTGCTCCTCTCCTCCTCCCTCCTCTTACCTTCTCTCCTATCCTTTTTCCCCTTCCTTGCCCTTCTCTCCTCTCCCTTTCTTCTTTCCTCCTCTTCCTCCTCCTTCTCTCCTATCCTATTGTTGTGTTCTTTTATTCTAATAAATCTCGGGATGGCCTTCCAGCAGTCTCGATTCATTGTTTATTTAAAAAAAAAAAACCTCTTCTCTGTTTCTTCTTCACATTTTTCACACATTGATATATTCCATTCTTAATGTATATTTGTCTAATACAACTTTTCTATATTCTATATTTAGGATTCAAATTTAGCACCTGGTTGCCTCTGTATAAGTTGGGAAAGTCTACTCCAGTAATAAAACCTAAACTACTTCCTACATCAATATTCTCAACATACCTTTACAATGTTGATTGGATAGCCTGAGAGAATTGGAGCTTATTGGAACGAGAACAAAAAATGAGTAGAACTTCAGTTTTACAAAGATATGCAATGCCATTCCAACATGAGCTAAACTTTCTCAGTTAACATAATATAATTTGGGAGGAGATGTGATAAAAAAACAAAAACAAATTACAGATTTAAAGAATCTCCATTAAACAAAGTAACAAAACATGTTAATTGGCACAAGGAGTTAAACTGAAAGTCTTTATTGTACCTCTTCCTAACTGTAAGAAAGGCCATGGTGAGTAAACTGAATAAATCTAGATATTCTGTATTACAACTGTTGCACTAAAAAGACAACATAAAAAATGGAAAGGCAAATGGTTTTAATGTGGAAAAATACATTGGATTACATTATTTGTCTTGCATTAATATTGCTTCGGGAGGAAAAAGCATCAAATCAAACTGTCACAGAAGGAAGTACTTTGTTTTAATAAAACTACCCAACGTTAATGTTGGAAAACCAACATTAAAAAGTTATAATGCATCCACCATAAGATGCTACTTAATAGCAATAGCACTTAGACTTATATACCACTTTACAGTGCTTTACAGCCCTCTCTAAGTGGTTTACAGAGTCAGCATATTGCCCCCAACAATCTGGGTCCTCATTTTACCCACCTTGGAAGGATGGAAGGCTGAGTCAACCTTGAGCCTGGTGAGATTTAAACTGCCAAATTGCAGTCAGCTGGCAGTCAGCAGAAGTAGCCTGCAATACTGCATTCTAACCACTGCGCCACCATGGCTCATTGTTAAGCATTGGTTAGTCTACATTATTTAGAATAGATATGAGGTTTTATTCCTCTCTCCAGATTTCAGAATGCATGGGTTGCTCTATGATAGCTGAATCAAAGGGAGAGAGAAAAGAACTGGAACAATAACTATTCAAGCCAGCCAACCTTTAAACAAAAGACAGGAAGAAATGCTGGTTCTATTATTAAGTTGCAGGAGGCATCATAATATTGGTATCACACGATTTCTAACTTTTCTTATTTTTATTATTGGACTTGTATTGACAGAGATGCATAGAGACAGTATACAAGTTCCAGAACAAAACAGAACAGTGAATAACAGAGTTGGAAGGGGTCTTGGAGGTCTTTGAATCCAACCCCCTGTTCAAGCAGGAGACCCTACCATTCCAGACAAGTGGCTGTCCAGGCTCCTCTTAAATGCCTCCAGTGATGGAACACCCATAACTTCTGAATGCAAGCTGTTCCACTGGTTAATTGTTATCACTGTTAGGAAATTTCACCTTAGTTCTAGGTTGCTTCTTTCCTTAGTTAGTTTCCATCCATTGTTTCTTGTGTTGCCTTCTAGTGCTTTGGACAATAGTTTGACCACACGTATCTTTGTAGGAGCCCCTCAAATATTGGAATACTGCTTTCATGTCACTCCTAGGCCTTCTTTTTACTAGACTAGACAAACCCAATTCCTGCAACTGTTCTTCATATGTTTTAGCATCCAGCCCCCTAATCATCTTTGTGCTTTGTTGCACTCTTTCCAGAGTCTCATCTTTTTTTAAAATGGTGAGCAAAAATGGATGCAGTATTCTAAGTGTGGTCTTACTAAGGCTTTATAAAGTGGTACTAATACTTCACGTGATCTTGATTCTATTGCTCTGTTAATGCAACCTAGAATTGTGTTGGCTTTTTTTACTGCTACTTGGTTCTAGATACTATATTCTGATTTTGATGAATGGGAACAAAAATACCATCTTAAACAGTCAATGTTTGAGACCAACCCAGAATGGAAAAGAAAACTTTAAAATGGAATAGATCTGTGTGATTCATCCTTTCATGCAATTTTGGAAATAACAATTATTAGCTTTATGACCTGGAATGTTGCCATAAAGATGATTCTTATGTCTTACATAAAAGTGACAAACTTGTGGTCCATTGAGGATTTATGAGGATGTATTTAGTCACAAGATTGAGAGTAGAAGGTTGAACAAAAGGCTGTTTTCTTTTTTAAAAAATAATATATTTTAGGCTCAAATCTATATGTAGGTAGTTGCTAGTCAAACTGGATTTCTTTCAATACCATGAATGTTGAATTTTACAGTTTCACTGTAATAATTTAATACATTACCAAAAGGTGGCAGTACTACATTCACTTTACATTGAATACAACTTTAACTAAATTGTTGGCATTTTCACAATTTTCTTTAAATTTTTTAATTGTTTTTAGAATCTGATGGCCATCTCTTTAAAAGGAAGCAAATGATATTTATAAGGCCTCACATAAAGACACTTAAAGCACACTTTTTGAAAAAAATCAAGAGACAAAATTGTTGTTTATTCCAGAGAAAATGGCTGTAACAAAACAATTTGGAATACTCTTTTAAATATTACAGCATAGTAATTCTTGTATTTGACCAGCAATATGTGATTTCATACAATTTGTTCAAAAAGGAATAAACTGGAACCAAGTATATGAATTAGCCAAAATAGATCCAGGATACATTAATAATACCTGGAGAAGTCATGTTAGATTGGTATATGCTATGTGAGATAAAAATATGTTATCTACTCACAACCTAGTAGTAAGTAGTCAAAATTTCACAAGAATATCAAATATTAGTGTCTTGTGGAAATTTTGATGCAATTATACCAGGTGACATAACCAAAACTTGATCATCTAAAATATTTTAGCTCTTATAATATAAGACGGTGGGACACAGTGGCTCAGTGGCTAAGACGCTGAGCTTGTCAATCAGAAAGGTCAGCAGTTCGGCGGTTCAAATCCCTAGCACCACATAACAGAGTGAGCTCCCGTTACTTGTCCCAGCTTCTGCCAACCTAGCAGTTCGAAAGCATGTAAAAATGCAAGTAGAAAAATAGGGACCACCTTTGGTGGGAAGGTAACAGCGTTCCGTGCACCTTCGGCGTTTAGTCATGCCAGCCACATGACCACGGAGACATCTTCGGACAGCGCTGGCTTTTCGGCTTTGAAACGGAGATGAGCACCGCCCCCTAGAGTCGGGAACGACTAGCACATGTGCGAGGGGAACCTTTACATTTACCTTTATAATATAAGAACATTGTATTGAATGAAGCTATTAATCCATGAAATTTGCCAGGATTACAATATTATATCTAGGTATTTGATTCAATGAATAAATCATAATGTATTTATTAATAATTGATTCTATGAATCCATCTAGGGAAATTGTGGTCACATTGGCATCCCTAGCCACATTTTCCATCATTACTTTTTTAAGAGATAAAACAAGATTCAGTGATTATCCAGAGTAATTAGTTTCAAATCCATGAAGTGTAGGAGAACTATGGGAATAATGTAAAGAAGCAGAAGCAGCAGATGGAAACTGCCATGAGTATAAGAGCATAATCTTATCTCACAATGACAAAAGACAATCAAGTATTTAATATCACTGCAGTCTAGTCTGCAATAAACATTCTTATCTATACTGCTACCATTGGCTGAGTGTTTGTGCACTAATGTGAACCTAGGTAAGCTCTGTGAAATTAAGGACTACATTTCATAGAATAGTCCTGGTTGGGAAACAGAAATGTTATTGTTCAGCTGTGCTAATAAAACTATTGCCTCAACATGAAGTTTTTGTCTCCTGATGATCATTACAACTGCTATTGATTCTTTTAAGTGAAAGTGTCCTCCACATACAATGTACCTATCCTATTCAGTAACTGAACTTTCCCTCTCCTTGTAGATGGATCAGGGTGCAAGAAGGCTAAATTTGTAGGGTGAACAGTTCGAGATTTTACCCTTCCTCTTCCAGAAGCCCCTCGGATGTACAAACCGTGATTCCATCTCCTCCCTTGTTATGCAATTATGTAGTTACTTCAGCTGCCGCCACCTATCTTCCAGAAAGATACCTTTATCGTATTCCCCACTAGCATTTTATTATTATTTTATTTTATTATTTTATTTTATTTTATTTTATTGTAAAATAGGTTTTTACTAGAGGACCTCCAAGGTCCCTCCCAACTCTATTATTCTGTCTCCTACTTGAGAAGGGGGTTGGACTAGAAGACCTCCAAGGTCCCTTCCAACTCTGTGACTCTGTTCTGTTAATGTGATGGGACATGTTGGCACATTTTTCAAGAGACCTCGTGTGTGGGATGATGTGGGGACATGCTGTATAAATTGGGCTATACTTTAAACAGTAACAGTAACCTTAGATTACTGTTTAAAGTATAGCCCAATATACCGTATTTTTCGGAGTATAAGACGCACTCCCCCCCCAAAAGAGGGTGAAAATTTGGGTGCTTCTTATACACTGAATGTAGTCCCTCCCACCCGCCAGCCCCCACCCTTTGGTCTCTGCCTCCCACCAATTTGCTTCCTTGCAGCAAACAGCAAACAGCCTGTTTCAGTTTCAGTTTCAGCTTCAGCACAGCCTGATTAACACAAGCAGCTGATTGTGGGTTGGATGGCCTCCCGACCATCAGCTGTTGCAGGCTGCAGGGATTGTCATTGCCTATTGCTGCCTCCACGCTAATCAGCTGCTTGTGCTAATCAGGCTGTGCTGAAGCTGAAACAGACTGTTTGCTGTTTGCTGCAAGGAAGCAAATTAAGAGCCGAGGTGGCGCAGTGGTTAGAGTGCAGCACTGCAGGCTACTTCAGCTGACTGCTAGCTGCAGTTCAGCGGTTCAAATCTCACCGGCTCAAGGTTGACTCAGCCTTCCATCCTTCTGAGGTGGGTAAAATGAGGACCCAGATTGTTGGGGGCAATATGCTAACTCTGTAAACCGCTTAGAGAGGGCTGTAAAGCACTATGAAGCGGTATATAAGTCTAACTGCTATTGCTATTGCTAAATTGCTGAGAGGCAGAGGCAGATTTTTTTTTTCTTGTGCTAATCAGGCTGTGCTGAAGTTGAAACTGAAAGTGAAGCTGAAACAGGCTGTTTGCTGTTTGCTGCAAGGAGGCAAATTGCTGGGAAGCAGAGGCACAGGCATATTTTTTTTCTTGTTTTCCTCCCCAAAAAAGGTAGGTGCATCTTATAGTCCGGAGCGTCTTATACTCCGAAAAATACAGTATACAGAAATGTCCCCTCATGATCCCACATCTTAGGGTCTCCTGAAAAACAGGTCATCCTGTGCCATTCTATTTTCCTTATTATGGGCTTGATTTTGCTTTATATATACATTTGACTTCACCCTGAAAGGCAATGACCAAAGGATAACTACTGCCTTCTTGTTTTACAGTAGAACTCCAATTTAACTGACAGTAAAACAACAACGATTAAAGCAAATTTCATATTACTCAATCCAAATTATTTCAGCAGTTTCGCTGGCCAAACTCTCAGAAACAAAAATGGATGCTAAGCAAATGAGCTGTTCAATTTTTAGTTGTTGAAACAAATCAGGATCATAAATAAAGGGAGGCAAAAATGTAGGCATGATGACAAGAACTTCATTTCTACAAAAGAAATGTAAAATAATATTTTGACAGAAACAGCCAGGGTTAAAAAAGAAAGAAAATAAAAAAGTGATCTTATTGCTCTCTGTATTAAAAATGAAAAACAATCTAGAATATTGGAACTACGTTGGAAAGTAATTACATATTGAATGTACTGGTATGCACATTTCAACAAGATAAATAAAAATCAGTTTATATCCTTAGATATATCCTACAGAATATAGGATATAGAATATCCTATAGATTTATCCTATAGAATAAAAAGGGCAAAGAAGAGTATAGCTATATTACTACCTCCATAAGAAGAACTTGACTTTAGTTTATAGTATTTCCTTTAAGCTCAACTAGATGATGGGACTACATTGACCTTGCCTAATATTATAAACTAATTCAAACTTCTTTAGTAAGTGAATAAGATATCAAGAAATATTATGACAGTTGAGTAAGTAGATCAGGACATTAAAAACTATCATCATGATGATCACTCCATAAAAGTCAATAGTAACTCAGAATGTAATCAGGAGTTTACCTCAAATCAAAAGAAACTTTGTTTTGATTTCCTGTGAAATTGGACATGGATTTTTCTTGTTCTTTCTTTTTCTGCTAAACCATATTGATTTACTCTAATTTTCCACAATTGGGTTGTTGTTCAGCAAACAGTTAAGCCTATTCTTGGAGTATTTCCAAGGTTTTTTTGGGGGGGGAATTCAACTGACCCCAATTTTCAATTTACAGATTGACTCATCAACTGGATTTCCTATTTGGATTATTGACACAGGAATGGAATAGGGTGTCCTTCGTGGCTTGGACTAGAAGACCTCCAAGGTCCCTTCCAACTCTATTATTTTGTATTCTATTCTGTATTTGGTATTTCTTGGAGACCTCAATCTACCTCTTATTAATTGGACCCTAAACGATTGTACAACTGAACCCATACATGCAACCCTGTACAATGCTGTTACTAATCTGGGACTGGATCAACTAGTAACTAACAACACTAGACTCAACAACTGCTTTGATCTCATCTTCTGCAACAGTTTAAACTCAATTTATGGTCTACAAATAAAAACCCTTTTCCAACAGTGACCACAGCATGATTGACTTTTGTCTCAATATAGGTCCTTACAAAGATTATCATAATGATGGGATCCCCAATTATAACTTTAAAAAAGCCAAATACGATCTCATAGACACTGACCTCTCATCTCTTGATTGGCAAATTCTATTCACTGGCTGTAATACTGCCGAAGACCATTATAACATTTTTTTGCTCAAAGTCAAAAGAGTCATTAAACTATACGTACCACTAATAACCCCCAAAACCAGAAAAAACAAATTACCCATAACAATAAGGAAACTTCAATTAAAAAAAAATCTCTTTGGCGAAAAAACAAAACTAGCTATGTAGCTAACTTTAAAAGCCACTACAAAACCTTATGCCACCAAATAAAGACTGAATGCACCAATTACCACAGCAAACAAGAGAAAAACCTTCTATGCATGAAATCCACCCACGCCTTCTATAATTTTGTAAACAACAAACTTAAAGACTTGAGATCCATCTCACCCCTAAAATGACCTAATGGTAAAGACTGTAATGATGAAACCGTTAAAGCCAACCTCTTTAACATGTTCTTCGGTTCAGTATTTGTAAACAGCAATGGCTCATGCCCTACATTTCCTAGTCATACCACAACTAATTGCAACAATCTACTACATATTGATTTTACAGAAGATAACGTCGAAAAGGCACTATGCAGCCTAAAACCATCTCTATCTATTGGACCTGATGGATTATGTGCCTACTTCTTAAAAAAAGCTTTCCACTGCCATAGCAAAACCTCTAAGCATAATCTATGAAAAATCTTTCAGGACCAGCTCCTTGCCCAACCTATGGTCACTAGCCATGGTCATCCCTATCTTCAAAAAAGGAGACCCCAGCCTAGTTGAAAACTACAGACCAATCTCATTGTGTTGTGTCACCTGCAAAGTCATGGAATCAATCACAAACCAATCCATTACCCTCCACTTAGAGACAAACAACCTACTCTTTCACAAACAATTTGGTTTCAGAAAAAATTTATCCTGCAATCTAAAACTTATACATTGTGAAAACATATGGACTACACAACTCGACCAGGGCAAATCAATAGACGAAATTTACATAGACTTCTCCAAAGCCTTTGACTCAGTGGTACACGACAAACTACTTATAAAACTAAAATCTTATGGCATTTCCGAAACCCTACATAAGTGGATAGCTGAGTTCCTGTCAAACAGACAACAAGTAGTCAAAATAGGGAGTGCCTTATCAAACCCTGCACCTGTTAAGAGCAGTGTCCCCCAAGGCAGTGTTTTAGGACCCACACTCTTTATACTTTACATAAATGACCTTTGCGATCATATTATAAGCAACTGCATTCTCTTCACCGATGATGTAAAACTATTCAACACCACAGACAATGCTGCTGCCCTACAAAAAGACCTTGACTATATGTCAGAATGGTCAAACAATTGGCAACTCCAAATCTCAATCAACAAATGCTCTGTCTTACACATTGACAAAAAAAATCAGAACACAAAATTTAATCTGGGCGGATACGACCTCGTAGACGACCCTCACTCTGTCAAGGACCTTGAAGTACTCACCTCTAATGATCTAAGTGCCAGAGCTCATTGTAACAACATTGCCAAAAAGGCATTAAGAGTTGTAAACCTAATCTTACATAGCTTCTTCTCTGGTAATATTGTACTGCTAACTAAAGCATACAAAACATTTGCTAGACCAATTCTCGAACCAATTCTCAATTCTTCTTGAGAGAGTCCAGAGATATTTCATGAGAAGAGTTCTACACTCCTCTGCTTGCAACATAATACCTTATGCCACCAGGCTGGAAATTTTGGGCTTAGACAACTTAGAACTACGCCGCCTTCGGTCTGACCTAAGCATAGTATACAAAATTATCTGCTACAATGTCCTACCTGTCAATGACTACTTCAGCTTCAACCGCAACAACACACAAGCAGACAATAGATACAAACTGCTCCAAACTCAATTGCAGAAAATATGACTTCAGCAACAAAGTGGTCAATGCCTGGAATGCACTACCTGACTCTGTGGTTTCATCCCCAAACCCCCACAACTTTAACCTTAGACTGTCTACTGTTGATCTCACCCCATTCCTAAGAGGTCTGTAAGGGGCGTGCATAAACGCACCAGCGTGCCTACCATCCCTGTCCTATTAACAGATATAAGTATAAGTTTTTACTTATATCTGTTAAGCTTGACAAATGAAATAAATAAATAAAATAAATAAATAAAGTATTTTGTAAGTAAGCAAGCAAATATCCAAGATCAGCTAACACACACAAAAAAACCTAAGATGGTCCACCAATTGTGAGGAAAAATGAATAGTTAGTATTGTTAATCTACATCCACATCTACTTATTAATAACTCAAATACCTTGACCATCTGAAAAATCAGGTCTGATTGATGATATTGAGATATGCTGATATAATATAGATTTCATAAATGTGATTTTCATGCTCAATACATCTTCCTCTTGTGCCATATCCGTCATCGGACATTGGCGATCATGTTGGTGATCCTATTTTTATCAACAGCCGCACGAAAAAGTGCTGCTGAGGGTTGTCCAAACCAGTCCCTTAGATTTTGAAGCCATGATGTTCTTTTTCTGCCTGGACCTCGTTTGCCTTCAATCTTTCCTTGGAGGATTAAGTGAAGTATGCCATATTTCTCTGGGTGTTGCATCACATGCTCAATACATAATGAGATATAATGCAAATGTTTAGGCAGATAAATTGATTAATACATGTTTAATTGTCTGCACAAATGAAACAATTTGGATATTAAGAAGAGAAACCTACCTACTTTTTTTTTTTTAAACAGAGTTGCTGTTTCCAGATTATTGGAAGGGAATATTACAGAAATTACTGTATAACTCTGATAAATACTGCTCATTTTTAAAACAATTTTTTATAAATGCATATCTAGGTGCATTTACAAGCAGAAGCATTAATTTATTTTGAAAGATAACCTGAGATCTTTGTTCTGGTGAAACAGACAATTCATTTGCATGAATTGAATAATATTTTGCAACTCCCCTCCTGTTTGATATAAATTTATCAAGCTCCTGAGGAGTTGCTACTGCATATTGCTAATTAGGTACCTTAGTTGTTATGTAATTCCTACATTGTACAGGCCTTCCTATACTCAGAGACTTAGCAAAGTAACCTAGGTGTCTTTTTGCATGTATGCAAACACCTAAATACTATACAGTATATGAAGATATAATCATGGGCATAATAAGAGGTGGGGTCCTCCCGGTTCGGACTGGTTCGCCCAAACCGGTAGTGACCCACTGATGATGTCATGATGATGTCACGGATCCAGTTCGGTCAGTGCTGGTCCGTGGACGCCGCCATCTTTTTTTGGAAATTTTTTTTGGGGGAATTTTTCTTTATTTTTTTTTTCTTCTGCACATGTGCAGAAGCTGAGTTTCTGGCACTGCGCATGCGTCGCCATCTTGTTTTTGGCTTTTTTTTAAAAAAAAAATTGCACTGTGCATGCACATGCGCGCACCCACGTGGCGCGCCCACGCGGCACGGGAGGAAGCAAACCAGCAGCAAGGTAAGTTAGAACCCACCCCTGGGCATAATACATGCATTTTCAAAATTATGTCTTAATTTTCCTTTGCCTTAATTGTTACTCTTGAAAATTGAACAGCCCTTTCTCAACAGAGGGGAAGGGATACGACATCATGTATCTCCAGTGTACAACACAGTCCTTTCAGCAGTTCCAAGAAGGCTCCACACCCATTTCCACCACTCAGGTGACCCTGAGGACTCAGATACACCTCCAAGTGGCTTCAATGACTCTCTAAAATAATGCAAATGACCAACTGTCTGCAAGGAGTATAAATCCTTCCATCCCCCACCATCCAGTCAGAACTGAAGCAGCTGCTTGGATGAGCATCTTTGGGGCAACCATGACCTGGATGACCATGATCTCCATAGACATTTGCCTTAACTTCACTCTCTGGAAGGCTGGCTAGGGCCTTTTCTCCCTCATCCTTTTTCTTTTCCTCAGACAGAGAGAGAGAGAGAGAGAGAGAGAGAGAGAGAGAGAGAGAGAGAGAGAGAGAGAGAGAGAGAGAGAGAGAGAGAGAGAGAGAGAGAGAGAGAGAGAGTCAAGTATGTTGTTTACAGGTACTGCCAGTTTGCTATGTTCAACTACCATTTTCTGTAGAGTGATAACCATGAAGCCACTATAAATAATTAATCTCCCCTCCTTTCTTTAGATAAAATTCACTCAAAAATTGAATAATAATGAAGAGAAACACAGAATGTTTCTCTCCATTATTTATTTCAAGGGAAGCAATTAATTTAGTATATTTTCCTTTATTTTTCAATCCTTTCAGAAAGTAAGTGTCAGAGTGCTACTTGCCTTAATTGTATTAGGAAATAATCTGTTCTGGAAGAATGTCATAAGTGCAAATGCATTAAGCTGGGGGTGCCTAAATGATTTTTTTTAATGGAAAAGCTGTTCTACGGATGTGCTAATTGGATGACAAAAAAGTCTTTTTTCATGGTTGTTTTAGGAATATTTGCAATTTAAGAATTGAAAAACCTGGAAACCTACTGCCTGTATATTTGTCCCAAAGGTGCTTTTTCAAGAGGCAACTGGACTTTCTGGTTTTTCTTTGAAGACGTTTCGCTTCTCATTCAAGAAGCTTCTTCAGCTCTGAGCTCATCCAAGAACTGAAGAAGCTTCTTGGATGAGAAGTGAAACGACTTCAAAGAAAAACCAGAAAGTCCAGTTGCTTCTTGAAAAAGCACCTTGGGGGCAACTATGACTTGGATGACTGAGAATCTCCATAGACATCTGCCTGTGTATTTGTTTTGAAAAGTAAAAAGTGAAGAAACCAGAAAAAATATTAAAGTGAATCTATGTCACATGGATTAAAAAAATGGTCACCCTGTTTAGCAAAATGGAAAAAGTCACTTCCCTAGTAAAATACAATTTCTCATACCAAGAAAGGATGGGCTGAGTTTTTAAAGCAAACCAATATAAGACCATTCTAATTAAATTCCTGTTAGGGAGTACATTTCCTATTGAGCAAATAAACTTTTTAAAGTTAAAACATATAGAAAAATTCATCATCTCAGACAGAGGTGAGGCTGGTTTGTGCTTACTTTATAAAATGTTCCATCTTTCCTTAAATTTCAAAAAGTTGATCACTTTCATGATCCCCATACTCTTTGAAGAATAAAGACCCCCCCCATCAGTGTTTCCTGGATTTTTATTTTTATTTTTGTATCCCAACTTTATTGTTTATGCAAATACCTCAAGGCAATGAACATGCCTAATACTCCTTCTTCCTCCTGTTTTCCTCACAACAACCCTATGAGGTGGGCTGGGCTGAGAGAGAGTCACTGGCCCAAGGTCACCCAACTGACTTTCATGGCTAAGGCAGGATTTTAACGCATGGCCTCTTGGTTTATAGTCTGGTGCCTTAACCATGTAATCATGTAGTGACCATGAAATATGGATTTCTTATCAGTTAAACTATATATACTATATGCAATTAATACTAACTACCACAGTGGGAATGGAAAGCTATTTGAGCAGGTAAAAAAAAAATAATGTTGGAAAAAAAAACCCAATAAAACTAAGGCCAGAATGTGATTTGGCAATGAATGAATGCAGGTAAAGAAGAAGAGACATGACAAAGGAATAGACCTGGTATGTCAACAGCCATGATAGATACATTAAGACACAGCAGGTTTCAGGTAAAGGTCTAAGCATATTGTCAATAAACAAAAGGGAACTCAATTAGAGCAAAAGGATCTCTTGGATGCAATGTGTTCAATTGATGGTAACGTGCACAGTTTTCTGATTTTCTAAACTCCATATGATTTATACAGGTCCATACTCTACCCAGATATCAACTGGAAAATTAATTCTGCACCAAGTGAGAAATCAAATAGGTTCATAACCAACCTTGCTGACAACTTTATTGTCCAAAAGGTAGAAGAGGGAACTAAAGGGACAGCCATACTGGACTTAATACTTACAAACAAAGAAGAAGTGATAGAGGGAGTTGAAATTGCAGGAACATTGGGTGAGAGTGACCACGTCATACTAAAATTCAACATAACACAAACACAAACAATTGAACACAACGATACCAAAGTCTTAGATTTTAAAAGAGCTGATTTTAATAAACGCAGAAAAAACTTGGGAAAGATTCCTTGGATGAAAGTCCTAAAGAGAAAAACAACTCAAGAAGCTTGGGAAACTCTGAAAAACACGATTATAAAAGCCCAGAACAGCACAATACCTATGAGAAAGAAAAACAAGAAATCCAAGAAGAAATCAGCATGGCTGCACAAAGACCTCACTGACAAACTGAATGAAAAAAAGGACAAATACAAAAAATGGAAAGAGGGACACATAACTAAGGCAGAATATCCACAGATAGCCAGAATCTGTAAAGAAAAAGTCAGT
>QLTV01002421.1:1048639-1069154 GCA_003457575.1 Thermophis baileyi | reverse complement strand
CTACTTCAGCTGCAACCCCAACAATACACGAGCACACACTAGATACAAACTTAATGTAAAGCGCTCCAAACTCGACTGCAGAAAATATGACTTCAGCAACAGAGTGATCAATGCCTGGAATTCACTACCTGACTCTGTGGTTTCTTCCCCAAACCCAAAAAACTTTAACCTTAGACTGTCTACTGTCGACCTCACCCCATTCCTAAGAGGTCTGTAAGGGGCGTGCATAAGCGCACCAGCGTGCCTACCGTCCCTGTCCTACTGTCCTATTGTCTTCATCTATCTGTATTCACTTTGATTATGTTTATGATTATACCTATACCTGCTATCTTGTACATGTTTGACAAATAAATAAATAAATAAATAAAAAAAATAAAATAAATATTTACTCCCTACCTTACACCCTGGAATGTGGAATTGCACTACCGTATGTCAGTGTCCAAATTGATTTTGGTTACTTATTTGGTTTTCATCATCCAACCTTATAAACTATCATCTGCTTACCCTGTTTTCATCACTCTCCCACAGAACAATGATTAAATATCTCATTTTTTCTGACTTTGATGCAGTCTGAATATATTATTTGTTCTGATTAGGGGCTAATAGCAATAGCAATAGCACTTAGACTTATATACCATTTCACAGTGCTTTACAGCCCTCTCTAAGCAGTTTACAGAGTCAGCATATTGCACCCAACAATCTGGGTCCTCATTTTACCAACCTTGAAAGGATGGAAGGCTGAGTCAACCTTGAGCCTGGTGAGATTCGAACTGCCAAATTGCAGGCAGCCGGCAATCAGCAGAAGTATCCTGCAGTACTGCATTCTAACCACTGTGCCACCGCAGCTCTAATAAGAATGCAGCATTCAATCTGGGTCGGTCACGAGGAACAGAGGTTTAGTCTTGTGACCTTTCGGACTCATGCTGGAGCCCATCCTCAGGGAACTTCTCTCTCAATGCATTCTTGAGAAGTTCCCTGAGAATGGGCTCCCACACAAGTCCAAAAGCTCGGAAAACTAAATCTCTGGTCCCAGTGACCGATCCAGATTGGATCCTGCAACATCCTGGACACATATATTTGCCTTCATTCGTAATGGGAAGAATAGTACTTTCTTACATTGTAAGAATTGTTACCTTGTAAGCCACCCAGAGTCACCTTGTAGCAGAGGTGAAATGCTACCGGTTCGGACTGGCTTGGGAGAACCATTAGCAGACATGTGGCCTGGTTCACCGAACCAGTAGCAAGGGCTGGTTGGCCATGCCCCCAAACCGGTCCCCCGGTTGCCGCTCACTCGCCCTGCCCCGCCCAGTCTCTGCTCTGCAGCTTGCCTGCCTGAAGCGCTGCACCCCTGATCTGCCTGCCAGGTAAGCCTACGAAGTCGCGGCCTAACTAGTTGCCCCTGTCCCCCCCACCATCCCAGCCTGCCTTCCCTACTCCATTCCCCGTGGCTTGCAGCCCCGACATTCTTGCCTGCCTTCCCTGTGGCCAGCTTGCGAAGGCAGGCAAGCGGATGTCCTGGGGCTGCACATGCAGTCTCAGGGAGCGCGGCAGGATGCGGTCGGTGCAGAACTGCAGGCACTTGCCTTTGGTGGCCACGGCAGGGATTTTGCTGCTGTGCCTCGCGGACCGAGGTAAGCATGGCGGCGGCAGTGGCCGAGGCTGCTTCATCTCTCGCCCTCACCTCCAAGCCTCGCCTCCTCCCCGGGTGCCTTGCACCGCTTCCCTATCCAGCCTCGCCCACTTGTCCTCTAACCACTAACTGGTGCTCCTGCGGGAAGCCTCAGAGGATGAAACCGGGAGCGGGACAGAGCCGAGCCCGAAAGAGGCTTCCCCCTTGCCCACCAGCATCGCTCCGGCTCGACCCAGCTGGGCAGCAACCCTTGCTTTGACCCGCCAGCGTGCCATCCTCCTGGGGCTGAGGATCTGGTGCTCTCCCCAGCCCCCCACAGCCCCCCTTCTTTCTCCCCACATTGGGATGACCCTAACGTTCCCCCAGCCCACAGCAGCAGCAGCAGTGAAGGACTGCAAGGGGGGCCGAAGGGGAGTGAACAATGACGGAGTGCCCACCCGTTTGCTCGCTCGCTTTGCCGGGGCGCCCTGCAGGGGCCACGCTGTGCTGCGCTGAGCCGCCTGGTGAGGCTTTGTTTGAGTGCAGGTCAGTGTGGGGTGCGCGCACCTGTGTGTCCCGTTCCCACTCTGTCCAGCGAGCCACACGTGGATGGCTTCGGGGAGTCCCCACCTCCTTTCTTTTCCTTTTGCCCTCATTCTTCTCTTCCGTGAGCGTGCGGGAGTTCCAGCCCGCCCGCTGCCCTGCTGCAAGGTGGATGGGTGGGTGGGTAAGTGAGTGGCTGGGGGGGAAGAATGATTGACAGCTGGCCGAGCCATGCAGGGACACCAATCTGGGGTGGAATCGGCTTTGAATCGTCCACTGGTTGTTTTCTTTGGCTCCCCGATCAGTTGCTTTCTGACTTTGGTGGCTCCTCCTCCCCCAAGAAGAAACGGCTCCCAACTTTTTCCCCTTCCTCACTCATGGGGGAGGAAGGCGGATGCCCGGCTGCAGAGAGGGTTGGTTTGGGGGGGTCTCCCACTTGGCGCTAGGCTTGGCCGTGGCGATGGGGAAGGAGGGGGGCATCAGGCACCCCGTGCTCGCTGGTTGAGCATCCATCGCTGGTCTCACCCAGGTGGGCACCGAAGTCTCAGAAACTGCCCGCGGTGGCTGGATGTCTCTTCCTCTGCTCTTTGGATGCCCATGATGGGCGAGCGCCGGCAGCGCTGGCGTGTCCTTGCCGCGGATGGCCTGAAGGCACTGGGAGGGGCTGATCTTTCCACTGGACCAGGCTTGACAGAAGCTGCCCTCCGCCTCGGGTCCTGCTCCCCGCATCCAGCCCATGACAGGGGATGTGCCGGGCCACCCACCCTACCAGAGCACTTTCTTCCTTTTCCTGCCGCCGAGAGAAAGAGAGAAAGAAAGAGAAAGAGAGAAGGAGAATTAAGAGAGAGAAAGAGAAAGAAAGAAAGAAAGAGAGAGAGAGAGAGAGAGAGAGAGAGAGAGAGGGAGGAAGGAAGAAAAGAGGAAGGGAGAAAGAGAAAAGAAAGAAAAAAAAAAAAAAGAAAAAAAAAAAAAAAAGAAAGAAAGAAAGAAAGAAAGAAAGAAAGAAAGAAAGAAAGAAAGAAAGAAAGAAAGAGGAAGGAAAGGGAGAGAGAGAGGGAGAAAAGAAAGAGAGACAGAGACAAGAAAAAAAGAGAAAGAAAGAGAAAGAAAAAAGAGAGAAAGAAAGAGAAAGAAAGAAAGAAAGAAAGAAAGAAAGAAAGAAAGAAAGAAAGAAAGAAAGAAAGAAAGAAAGAAAGAAAGAAAGAAAGAAAGAAAGAAAGAAAGAAAGAAAGAAAGAAAGAAAAAAAGAAAAAAAGAGAGAGAATGTATGACCACAATTGAGCCCAAAATTTTGGTTGCTAAGCAAGAGCATTATTAAGTGAGTTTCACCACATTTTACAAGTTGGCCACGCCCACCTGGTCACATGCCCACCAAGCCACGCCCATAGAACCGGTAGGGAAAATTTTTAGATTTCACCACTGCCTTGTAGTCAGATAGGCAGCAAACAATAAATGTGGCATGAATAGAGTTTGAATGGCCATCTTGACAGTAATAGCAACAGAAAAGTTAAGGAACATTAGATGCCCGTCTCTTTCACCAATATAAAATACTGGAAGCTGTACTCTAGGGTGGGAACAAAAAGTTCCAGGAAGTTCCTGGAATGAATTGTATAAATGGTTGGAATCGAGGAGGAATGCTGGGACAAGTAATAATTGATAAGTTGAAAAGTTAGGAATTTATGTGCTAGTATTTTGTGAAAGACAGGACTGGAATATGTATAATTACAATGTATAAAATTGAAAGAATGGGTGTTTTTGAAAGTTGGTAGATTGTACATAATGTTCACAATGTTATAATGGAAAAAAAAATGATTTCTTGTAAGGTCATACTGAATGGAATTGTTTAAACCAGGGAAGTTTCACCACGTCCAATGTTTTTTTAATGGTACTATTAATAAAAAACTTTAAAAAAAAAAGTTCCAGGAAGGAAGAGATATGCAAACAGCTCCTATCACAGACATGAATAGCTTATTCATTCTCTTGATTATAAAAGAAGTCAATTAGCCTGACAGGTGTCTGTATCCGCATCTGCATCTGCAACTGCACCTCTACTTATATCTCTATCTCAGGGGTGTCAAACTCGATTTCATTGAGGGCCACATCAGGGTTGTGTTTGACCTTGGGGGGTGGGGGGCAGGGTGGGTGTGGCCAGCTCAATGTCACTCATGTTGGGGGCACCTGTGATGGTCCAAAAATGGAGCTCGGCAGGGCCATGTGCGGCCCTCCCAAGCTCTATTTTTGCTGGCAGAGGGTTGCAGGAGGCCATCACAGCCGAAAATGGAGCCTGGGAGGGCCGAGCATGGCCCTTGCATGCTCCCTTTTTGCTGTCAGAGGCACCGCAGGTCAGTCCTTTGCTGTTTCCAGGGCGGCCCTGCGGGCCAGATCTAAGTACCTCGCGGGCCGGTTCCAGCCCACGGGCCTTGAGTTTGACACCCCTGCTCTACCTCGACCTCTAACTGTAGCTGTAGCTATACCTGCATCTGTACCTCTACCTCTACCTGTACCTGTATCAGTACTTGTACCTGTATCTGTATCTGCATCTGCATATGTACCTGCACCTGAATCTGCATCAGCATCTCTATTTCTACCATTATCTCTACCTGTATCTATAGCTGTACCTGCTTCTACATCTGCATCTGCACCTCTACCTCTACCTGTGCTGTACCTGTTCCTGCATCTGTATCTCTATCTGTATATGTATCATTTGTATCTGTATCACTGTATCTTCCTCTTCTTCTACCTGTATCTCTACCTGTATCTGCATCATTTGCATCTTTCATGTTCGTTCCTGTGTACCTTTGTATGCGTGCCTGTCAGTGTGGGCATGTGAGAGAGAATGAATGTACATGAGTGTACAATGTACAATGAGTGGTCACTTCTGGAATTCCTACCTCGCTTACTTGCTCTTTGGGCCCAGCAATGATTTAGAGAAGAGTATTTTATCTCCCAGAGGAATGCCACTGGGGATAAATTTTTGGCAGATTTTAATGGGCTCTTAACCTGGGTCAATATTTCTTCTGACTTTTTCATCTTGCTGTTGGTACAGGCAGGACAAATTACCATCACTGTTACCACCTTCCTGCTAACAGACGACAGAGATCTTTAAAAGAAATACACAAGCTGCCCAAAGCCAGAAAACATAATTGCTGAGTTTGCTGTCTTTTATTCTTTAGTTGTCCACTTTCCTAGTCCTCGGAATATAAAACATTTTTTTTTTAGAAAATAAGGTACAGTGATAACTAAATCAAGGACATTCGTACCTATAGAAATACATTTTTACCCATAGATTCTACTGATGTTTGAGGGGTTTAGTAGCATTCTGATTTTAGGGAGTGGCATGAAAAGAATGATAAATAGGGCATCACAACATTATTCCACAACCTGCAGTCCAGGCAACATCACAATAGCAATAGCACTTAGACTTACTGTATATACTGCTTTACAGTGCTTTACAGCCCTCTCTAAGAGGTTTACAGAGTCAGCATATTGTCCAGAGTCAGCATCTGGGTCCTCATTTCACCCACCTCGGAAGGATGGAAGGCTGAGTCAACCTTGAGCCTGCTGAGATTTGAACTGCCAAATTGCAGGCAGCCGGCAGGCAGCAGAAGTAGCTTGCAGTACTGCACTCTAACCACTGCGCCACCACGGCTCCAATACATGTTAAAAAGATGTGTGTGGGGAAGGTTGTATCACAATGCAGACTGCTGATGGCAATCCAACTCCCTGTCACCCATTCCAGATATACTGCATAGGATTCATAAATACTACTGAGGAACAGATATTCAAAAGATATTTATGTGTAATGGCTTTGATCCACTTGCATTCAAACATGGTTCCATTTGAGATGTATGGTACAAGGCAGTCTATTGCATGGATAACTTGCCTCTATATTTGCTACTGATAGTATATTCATAGATTAATATATGTAGAATCAGAGCAGTGGTGAAGATGATTGCCTCCCAGTTAGAAGGTTGAGAGGTCAATCCTAGGTAGTGGCAGATATTTCTCTCTCTGGGTGCAAAGAAAAAAATATCTGCTGTGAACTCTGCATAGGCGTCAGGAAGGGCATCCGGCCAGTAAATGTTCAGCTCCATCCAGTTGCCCCAATTCTACTCCGAATTAAGTAATTACAGGATTGTAAAAGGGAGTATATATGTAGAATCAAAACTGTACTCTTGTAGGGCATATCAAATCTTCCAAATTTTATCTCATAAACTGATCAGAGTAGATCAGATAGGATATCACCATACAGAAAATGTATAATACCCTTACCATCATTTCTCTTTAAAAATGGTTATGAATATATATTTAAAAGTTTCATATTTCTTAATCCAACAAACTTGGATTTAGAAGAAAATGCGCAACTGAGGATATGTGTAACTAAGATATAATTCAGTTAAGATATTTTTATTATTATCTTCCACATTCAGGATGACACATTCATAATTGTTCTATTAAAATTCAGTTTCCTGTTTTCTTAACTTGGCAAACATTGTAAAGTTCAGGTTTTTTTTCCTCAAAAACATCTGTTATTCATTATATTCATATGACAATTTTCAATAATGAATTTACTGCTCTTCTGTGAGGAAATAAAAAGTAGCACACATTTAATTTGTGTCTTGAGTTACTAAAAGGAATTTTAAAAATAACTATTAATGGAAGCTGCTCTGTGGTAATGTTATTCTACTGAGTTTGCCAATTGAGTTTTATAGAAAGAAAGAAAGAAAAAACAAATCAAACTATTCTAAAAATCTGCCTATTTTAAAATATGTAAATTGACCTGGATGAAATAAAAAAAACAGAGAGAATAAGCCATGAAAACAACCAAATTTAAATTTATAGGAACACACAGAAATCCTGAAACATGTTTAAGTTCAAGTAGGGCTTAACTGAAGAGTAGAATCCAATTCATTCTTTATATCTAAGCTTATCTTGGATGATCCAACAAACAGCTTGGGTGAGCAAAATAAATCTTGCAGCTGAGAGAACTAAGATGAATGTATATATTGCGACTTGCACTATGCGCAATAGGAGAGTTCTCTTTCCAAATGTGGTAAGACAAAATTACAGATCACTGACTTGTGGATGGATACTACTGCTGAATCACTAATATACTTAAAACATTAATACCACTAGAGGCAAAGTATTTTTATAGTTATTATCAGTTTCATAAGACAAATAATAATGCATATTATATACTTTGGGAGCTCCCAAAACATAGCCTGAGAATGGAAAGCAACTTCTATTCTCTAGGGAGTCCTCAACTTACAACATTTTCTTTAGGGACCATTCGAAGTTACAACGGCACTGAAAAAAAGTGACTTGTGACCATTTTTCATACTTATGACAGTTGCAATATCCCCTGTGGCCACATGATCAATATTCAGATGCTTGGGAACCAGAGGTGGGTTCCTCCCGGTTTGGACCGGTTCGCCCGAACTGGTAGTGACCCACTGGTGACGTCACGATGACATCACGGATCCGGTTCGGTCGGTGCCAGTCCGTGGGCGCCGCCTTCTTTATTATTATTATTATTATTATTTTTTTATTTTTATTTTTGAAAAAAAATTTTTTTTTCTGCGCATGCACAGAAGCTGAGTTTCCAGCACTGTGCATGCATCGCCATCTTGTTTTTGGCTTTTTAATTTTTTTTAAAAAAAAAATTTTGCACTGCGCATGCACGCGTGCACGCCCACGAGGCATGGCCACGCGGTGTGGGAGGAAGCGAACTGGCAGCGAGGTAAGTTAGAACCCACCCCTGTTGGGAACTGACTCATATTTATGACGGTTGCAGTGTCCCGGGATCACATGATCATCTTTTGCAACCTTCTGTCAAGCGAAGTCAATGGGGATGCCAGATTCAATTAACAACCGGGTTAATAACCTAACAACTGCAGTGGTTCACTTAACAACTGTGATAAGAGAGGTTGTAAAACTCACTTAAAATGTCTCACTTAGTAACAGAGATTTTGGGTTGAATTGTGGTCATAAGTCAAGGACCACCTGTACAGTGTTTTAGGTGTACCAGACCTCCATGATTTGTAGCTAGCTTTTTAACTTTTGGAAAGGAAAAACCACAGAATTTTCATATTTCAATATTATTTGAGAACAATCACTACCAAACTACATATGCAATTAACCCTGCATTGGTAAACTTGTTCAACAGAATGAGTAACTGTGTGTTACAATCCCATAATGGAACACCATAACTTTCAGACTAAGTTACCATGGCCTTGTCGATAAATTGAATTATCTGTTTGCATCAGTTTATTAAAGCCTAGAAATATGCATTGAAGTGAGTTGATCTGACAGTATTAAATGTACAGTATTTAGTGAACAGCAAGGAGAGTTTGACTGACTAAACAAGAAAGTGTTCTATTAGAAATTAGACATCTCCCTTCTCTTGTTTACTTCCAGTTTTCAGTGTGTCTCAACAATATCATGCTGATTCAGTGATCTTGCTTAAAGAATCATAGTATAAACCAGGGGTGAAATCCAGCAGGTTCTGACAGGTTCTGGAGAACCGGTAGTGGACATTTTGAGTAGTTCGGAGAACCGGTAGTGGAAATTTTGAGTAGTTCAGAGAACTGGCAAATACCACCTCTGGCTGGCCCCAGAGTGGGGTGGGAATGGAGATTTTGCAATATCCTTCCCCCAGGAGTGGGGAAGGAATGGAGATTTTTCAGTATCCTTCCCCTGGAGTGGGGTGGGAATGGAGATTTTTCAGTATCCTTCCCCTGCCACGCCCACCAAGCCACGCCCACCAAGCCACGCCCACCAAGACACACCATGCCCACCAAGCCACGCCCACAGAACCGGTAGTAAAAATAATTGGATTTCACCACTGGTATAAACACATGTAGAACATCAGAGTTGGAAGGGACCTTGGAGGTCTTCTAGTCCAACCCCCTGCTGAAGCAGAAGATCCTATACCATTTCAGAGAGACTTGCTTCTCTTCATGCTCACTTTATTATTAGATATTGTGCCCTTCCCTTCAATATATTTGTATAAAGCATATTTTTCCTGCATTTGAAATTGCAAAATCCAAATTTCAAAGCCACTTACAAGTTTAACATAGTTTAAGATGAAGTTTTTCAATTGTACAACCATGATTTCAAAGCTTGTACAAATTCAAGGATTGTATTGAATTGTATTGTATGGTATTACCAAAGGATGGTAAAAAGACAAGAATTATATTAATATATTGATAGTTGTTTTAATTTTGTATTCCTTTTCAGATATGGCTTTTGTAACAGTACTGTTAACTTCCAAAACAAATGAAGTAACTGTTAATTGGTTTATACTTTAAAAAAAAAAGAATAGGAGAAATTAATGACAAATATTTTCATTAATTTAAACCTGAACCACAGGTTAAAAAGCTAGCTCCCAATTGCATTTTGGTTCCCTTCTGGTAAACGTTAAGAACCCCTGTAATAGAGTTATTATAGCAATTTATAGCCCTACATTTGAGGTTATGTCTCAATACTTTTAGGAAGATAGTCCCAAAGGTGCTTTTCCAAAAGACAGCTTCTTCAGTTCTGAAGAAGATTCTTGGATGAAAAGCAAAACATTTTCAAGGAAAAAAAAACAACAGTTTACAGTTGCCTTTTGGAAAAGCACCTTTGGGACAACCATGTGAATCTCCATAGACATGTCACCCATCATTTGCACTAGTAGCGATTGAGACATTTTCATGTATTTTGATTAAAAGAGGATTGATAAATGTATAAATGTAAAAAGTTTACTGTGTGTTTGTTGATTCAGATAACATGTATGCTGAAGTAAACAGACCTGAATTATACAGAATAACAGAGTTGGAAGGTCTTCTAGTCCAACCCCCTGCTCAATACCCTATACCATTTTAGACAAATGGTTATCCAATCTCTTCCTAAAAGCCTCCAGTCTTGGAGCACCCACAACTTCTGAAGCAGGGGTAGGTTCTAACTTACCTCACTGCTGGTTCGCTTCCTCCTGCACCACGTGGCCGCGGCTCATGGCCGCGCGCATCTGCAGTGCAAAAAAATTAAAAAAAAAACCTCCCGATGAAAACAAGATGGCGACGAATGCGCAGTGCCAGAAACTCAGCTTCTGCGCATGCGCAGAAGAAAAAATAAATAAATAAAAATTTCAAAAAAAAATGTCAAAAAAAAAAGATGGCGGCGCCCACGTACCGGCACCGACCAAACCGGATCAATGACATCATCGTGATGTCACCAGCGGGTTGCTACCTGTTCGGGCGAACCGGTCCAAACCGGGAGGAACCCACCTCTGTTCTGAAGGCAAGTTGTTTCATTGGTTAATTATTCTTACTGTCAGGAAGTTTCTCCTTAGATATAGATCACTTCTCTCTTTGTTCAGTTTCCATCCATTGCTTCTTGTCTTGCCTTCTGGTGCTTTGGACAATAGGTTGACCCCCTTCTTTTTTATGGCAGCCCCTCAAATATTGGAACACTGCTGTCATGGCATCCCTAGATCTTCTTTTCACTAGACTAGACATACCCAATTCCTGCAACCATTCTTCATATGTTTTAGCCTTCAACCTCGCACAATCATTTTGTCGTTCTTCTCTGCACTCTTTACAGAGTCTCAACATCTTTTTTTATATTGTGGTGACCAAAATTGGATGCAGTATTCTAAGTGGGTCTTAACAGGGCATTCTAAAGTGGTAGTATCAATTCTCATGACCTTGATTGTATCCATCTGTTAATGTGTTATGAAATATGTTGCACAAATACGGAACTGAAGATTAACTGCTAAATATTATAAGGGAAGAGTATGACGAGAGTATCTACTCAGGTTTAATATGTGAAATATGTTGCACAAATACGGAACTGAAGATTGACTGCTAAATATTATAAGGGAAGAGTATGACGAGAGTATCTACTCAGGTTTAACTGTGCTGCTTCATTGTGGCAGTGGTGGGAATGAGGAAAGAATTCTGGAAGTTTATGTCAAAAACACATACCTACAACCAAAATATCATCCCAGCTGACCAGCCAAAGCAAGAGGGCACTTATATCAACCAGCAATGAATGGAAACTAATTAAGGAGAGAACCAACCTAGAACTAAGGACACATTTCCTGGCAGTTAGAACAAATAATCAGTGGAATGATTTGCCACCAGAAATTGTGCTCCAATACTGGAGGTTTTTAAGAAGAGTATGGACAGACATTTGTCTGAAATGGTATAGCAGTGAGTTGAACTAGAAGACCTCCAAGGTCCCTTCAAACTATGTTATTCTGTTATTGTCATGCCTGGAATCCATTTTTTACCTTTTTGTATTCAGGCCTGCCACATTTTCTACTGTGGGAAAATAGGAGGGGGGATTATATGGAGTAGGTGATATGTAGTAGTCTAAATAACATTCTTTCCAGAAAGTCAAGGCCGTTGTGCCCGGCAGCTGCGAGGAAGTGAAGGGGCGGCATCTTCAGTATTGCATGGTGCCTGATTGGATCAGATGATGGACATGTGGGTGCTGGGCAAGGACTTGAACTTTCATGTGGGTGGATAAAACCTGGAAGCTTTCAGATTCGGGTTTTCCCAGATGTTGCCAACATGGCATCTCTAATAAATTGGAACTTTGAGGAACTTCTAGCCTCGGAGTCTTGTTTTGTTGGGGGTGTTTATTGGAATGCTGACAGTTATCTCATAGCAGTGATATAAGAAGATTCTAGAAAGGCATTGTGACAATGGCAAAGGCATCATTTCATACTGCACAGAAGAAAGCAACAGTGAACCATCCCAGTGTTTTACCAAGAAAACCACACAAATAGACAAGTTAAAGTGATTGATGATGTGGTGCTGAATGATGAATCCCTCAGGTTGGATAGCAGTAGACATGCTACTGAGAAAGAGCTAGGGGCTTTATGAAGTGCTAGCAGGATTTATGTTGTGGTTGCAGTAAAGCCTTCAGGAGGTCAAGTTGCTGATGTTGTCGTGCAGGAAAAGTAAACCAGAAGCTTTTACAGACAGGCTGAGAATGTAGAGTGCAAGAAGCGTAGACATGGGAAAGCTTATCACACAGTGAAAAACTAATGGACTGTTTTGGGAACCCATTGAGTTGAAATGGTCTGGAATTGGACACTTGAAATCAGATCATAGTGCTTATAACTCAGTGAATGAAAATGAAAGAAGTAGCAGTGTTCCTATCCAGAATATAGCAAAAATAATACTTAGGTACAATTCAGTTGATGACTGAGTAATTTCAATTAGATTTTAGACACAACCCTAAACTATGACTGTTATTCACTATTATGCCCAATGTTGTAATGCAGAAGAGGAGGTTTACACGATTAATGGGTAAATTCAGTCTGAAATTAACAGAACTGGCAAGCTAAACAGGTTGTTTGGGGATGGAAACAGGATGCCAAAGTTGGAAATACAAAGAAAGAAAATGGAGTCAGATTTTGTAGCTTAAGAAACAAAAATGAACTAGAATGACTACTTTACTATTTCTGCCAAATCTTAAAATAATCAAAACAACACCTGTGTAAATGGACATCTCTAGATGAAACACTCAGAAATCCATTAGACTAGGTTATTGGTGCAAGGAGATGGAAGAATTCTGTTATAAGAGCAAAAGGCCTAATCTGGGGATGATTATACTGTAGAACTGATAGCAAACTGCTCATATGCAAGTTCCCACATAAGCTAAAGAAAGGGAAGGAACAAAGCCAAACAGTTTCCACAATATGACCTTCGGTACATAATCACCACTTTCAAGGAATACATCAGCAATTGATAGAGAATCAGAGGTGCTGTGGGATAAAACAAAATAGGTTGTTCAGGATGAATTAAAAAAGAGAGAGAGAGATTGCCCAAACCCAGAAACAAAAGAAAGCCAATGTGATGACCCAGGGCATGGCACAAACAGCTGGCAGTTCAAACCACCCCTTTATTGCTCCAAATCTCCCCAAACGCTCCCACAGTTCTGGCAAGTCCTAGACCAGAGTGATAACAAACCCCCACACAAACCTCAAGCAGCCTCTGGCTGCAATTAGTCCAGCTCAGCGCTGTCCTCACCAAGGCTGCATGGCAATAAATCCCAAATGTATTTGGCAAAACAAGAGCAAATCAAGGAGTTCAGAGAGCAAAAGATCCAGGTAATTAGTCCAGAACGCCAAAAGGAATGCAAGGACTCTTGGCAAGTTCAAACGTCGGCACGCAACACTTCAGGAACTCAGTGTTTATTCCCGACAAATGCCCCTCCCCACAGTGTCTCCTTAAGTCTCATTCCCCAGGTGTGCCTGGTGAAGATGGGTGGGACACTCTCCTCATGAGTAGCCTGCTCCGTCTGCACTGATCATGCCTTCTCTGCACTCTCTGAGCCCTTGCATCAAGAGGGGATGGTTCTTGCTCCTCGTCTGAGTTCTGTCTCGCCTGTTCATCCTGCTTCTGTTCCTCCCTGCCTGAAGGCCTTACTAATTCCAAAAAGCCCTGCCTGGACTGACTCTGCCCTTCCCCAGTTTCCTCCAAGGCCAATGGAGCTGCCCTCTCACTCGCTGTCAGTTCTTGTGCCAGCTCATCTTCCACAGCAGATTCAGACTCCGATGGGGGCATGACAACCAACTGAGTGTCAAAGTAGAAGAAATGTCAAAGAAGAGAATCCAAAGCCAAAAAAGACAAGGATCTTTGGTAGAACACAGAATTCAGAATAATAGAAATGGAAGGGACCTCAGAGATCTTCTAGTCCAACTCCAGCTCAAGCAGGAGAACCTATACCATTTCAGACAAATTGGTTGTCCAGTCTCTTTTTGAAAGCCTTCAGTGATGGAGCATCCACAACTTCTGAAGGCAAGCCATTCCACTGGTTAATTGTTCTCACTGTCGGGAAATTTCTCCTTAATACTAGGTTGCTTCTCTCCTCGGCTGGTTTCCATCCATTGTTTCTTGTCTTGCTTTTTGGTACTTTGGAAAATAGCTTGATCCCCTCGTCTTTGTAGGAGTCCCTCAAATATTGGAACACTACTATCATGTCTTCCCTAGTCCTTCTTTTCATTCCTGTAACCATTCTTTGTATGTTTTAGCCTCCAGCCCCCTAATCGATCTTGTTGTTTTTTTTCTTATTTGGCTTTGCAAAGCCTTTCTAAAAAAGTGAATTCTTTACAGCTTTTATGGGTTTAACGCTGGCTGCACCTAATCAACATTCAAGAGCTTAAATCCAGACTGGCCTTGTCCTGGATTCAAAAGGACAGCATGGGGGGAAAAATCAGTCCCAAATCTTTAGAAAATACATCCCAGAATCAGGAATCCAGCATTTAAAGATTCTGACTTGCCTCAAATTGTGCCGTGTATGTTTTGCGCTGTACATTCATGCTTCTAAATATGCATGAACAGTAGTGAAAATAGTTTTGTCTGCTGGTTGCAACCAGCAATTTGAAGACTTCAGTCTGATCTTGCAATTGTGCTTGTGTATGAAGTGATGAATAGAGAGCTGCTATGGAAACCATTCTACAAATTGTTTAAGCACTACTTTCTCTCCCCCATACTTTCTCTAGGTTTTCTTTTTTTTTTTACTTTTATGTCACTGCTCTTACTGTGTTTCCCAGCTGTTGTGGCCCGCCAGCGGCCTGTGCAGCTGGTGGCTGATTCCGACAGCGAGGAGGCTGGTGTGGTGATTCACCAGTGGCCTGTGCAGCTGGTACCTGAGTTGGACAGCGAGGAGGCTGGAGATGACTCGGTGCCAGAGGCAGGGATTCAGCCAGGCCCTTCAGAACCTCCAGAAGCTCCCATAAGTGAAGAGGAAGAAGAGGAGGAGCCTCTTCTCAATGCACGGGCGTGCAGAGCTGCCAAAAGGCAGGACTGGCTCCTCAGGAGGCCAAATTGCAGGAAACAACGTGGTTCATATTCCTTCGTGTCTTGATTCCAGAAAAGTCTGATCGGCTCTTATTCTCTCTCTCTCTCTCTCATCATTTTTCCTGCAAATTGCTTCTGGGCGTTTTGCCCAACCACCGTAAGATTACTGTTATCTGACAGACTGTTTCCTCAGAATTGAGTTATTATTCCTTGGACTCTTGCTGGCTGTTAATGAAGTTGAATTAACAGCCGGTGTTCAGAAAAGACTGATTTAAACTGTATTTGTGTTTGAACGACTACTAAGAAAGCTTATTAGTAGTCCTTAATTAGTAAACTAAGGTTTGTACAGACTTTGTGTGTGCTGCGTTCTTTGTGGTCCGTAGCTGGGGCAGAACACCAGCAGACGTCTGCCTTCAAAGAAAAAGAAACAAAAGTCAAAACTTTCAGAAGGCTATATTGCATGCCCAAATGTTTGCTGTTTCTGTCACTTGATTGCCTTTAATTACAAGGCGTTGTACAATAAAATATGCCATCTCCATACTCATTTATTTTCATAATGATTATTTAATGAATATTGCAGAAACAGTATTTATACAATTATTTTATCTTCTAAAATCTTTCCTCTTTCTTCACCGTATTTTCTTCTTCTTTGATGATGATGGCGATTTTAAAAAACATTCTACAATAGTAATATACTGTTATAAATTAACTTTTATTTGATAAAACAAATTGAATTCACAACCAGGCTAAAGGGGAAAATTATGTACCACTTTATTTGTATTTGTATTATGAGCCATGGTGGTGCAGTGGTTAGAATGCAGTATTGCAATTAGAATAGACTGGTGGCCATATTATCAAATTGGATCTAGATTAAAAGAGGATAAAAAGAAATTTGGAATAGCGAAAAAGAAATCAGAATTAGATAAAATTTTATTGGGGCAAGGGGAAAAAATGATAACAAAAATTTATAAATTTTTATTAAATTATAAAATGGAAGAAGAAATTGTTAAGGGTAATATGATCAGTTGGGCCAAAAATTTTGGATATAGCATAAATTTGGAACAGTGGGATAAAATTTGGATTAGAAATTATAAATTAACTAAATCAGTTTCATATAAGGAAAATATGTACAAAATGTACTACAGATGGCACCTACCACCAGCGAGATTGGCCAAAATGTATCAAAATATGAACCCTAAATGTTGGAAATGCCAACATAAAAATGGAACAGATTACCACATGTGGTGGACCTGCCCAATAATTAAAAAATTTTGGCAAAAAATACGAAACGGGTTAGAAGAAATAACGGCACAAAAGATAAATATTAAACCGGAAGCATTTTTATTAGGGATATTAGAACAGAAGATAGAAAGAAAACATTGGTATATTATAACACACATTCTGAGAAATGCAAACATAAAAATGGAACATATTATCATATGTGGTGGACATGCCCAATAATTAAAAAATGTTGGCAAAAAATACGAAATTGGCTAGAAGAAATAACGGCACAAAAGATAAATATTAAACCGGAAGCATTTTTATTAGGGATATTAGAACAGGAGATAGAAAGAAAACATTGGGATATTATAATACACATCCTGACAGCGGCGAGAATATGCCTGGCACAATATTGGAAGCAAGGAGATGTACCGACTGAAAATATAATTATTAGAAAAATTCTAGAATGTGCAGAATTAGATAAGTTGACGATGGAATTAAATCAGAAAGAGGATTCGGAAGTTTTTGAAATTTGGAATATATTTTATAATTGGCTGGAAAGGAGGAAAGGAAAAAAAGATGTATAGATTGATGTTTAACTTAGGAACTTAAATAAGATTATATAAGTTTAGTTATTATAAATGTATATATTTATTAAGAATATATAAAGTTATGTATAGTTGTATAAGTATATATAATAAAGTTATGCATAGTTTATATACTTTATAAATATATAAAGTTATGTATAGTTATATAAGTAAAAATGTACCGTCAAGACACGTACCGTAAAATTACCCAAGAGGTTTATATGTATATTTGTAGATGTATTGTTTTGTTTTGTTTGATGTTTGTTCGTCATTTTTAATGTTTATATTTAAATAAAAATTATTTTTTTAAAAAAAATAGAATGCAGTATTGCAGACTAATTGTGCTGCAGGGGTAGGTTCTGGCTTACCTCGCTACCGGTTCACTTCATGTGCCGCATGGGCACACGTGTGCAGTGCTAAAAACCAAGCTTCTGCGCATGCGCAGAAGCAAAAAAACAGCTTCTGCGCATGCGCAGAATCAAAAAACAAGATGGCGCCGCCTATGGTGCCGCCGAGAGAGCTGGTTTGGGGGCGTGTCCAACTGCCCATCGCTGCCGGTTCGGAGAGTGGGGAAATTCCTGCTACAGGTTCTATAGAACCGGTCCGAACCAGCAGGAACTGTTGTGCTGACTGCCAGGGGTTCAAGTCTCAAGGTTGACTCAGCCTTCCATCCTTCTGAGGTCAGTAAAATGTGGACCCAGATTGTTGGGGGCAATGTGCTGACTCTGTAAACCACTTAGAAAGGGCTGTAAAGCACTGTGAAACAGTATATAAGTTTAAGTGCTATTGCTATTGCTATTAGAACAAGCAGAAATTGCTAGCAGGAGATCTTTCGGCATCATTTTGGAACAGGCCCCAAAGTTTTTTTTCCACAACTGGTGTACTGTATAGTATGACTTATTTTTTAAACAAGGTTTTAATCTGACCACATCATAAATAGCATTACTGTTTTGAAATAACTATTCTCAGTAACATGTTGAGTGCCATCCACACAAGGGACCCATCATCTCTTATTATATTGGGCATCACTATATTTGTTCTGACCTAGGCTTCCTGATTAAATAACATGGCACAAACGGCGTCTCACAAACCTCTTTTATTTGTAACGACTGCTAATTATCTTCATTAGCAGTCATCATAAGTCCAAACAAAGTAAAGCAAGTCTTTTATTTTTAACGGCTGCTAATTATTTTCATTAGCAGTTGTCATAAGTCCAAACAAAGTAAAGCAAGTCCAACTAAAGTCTTTCAAGGAAAGGCAGATAAAAGTCCTAACAAAGTAAAACAAGTCCGATTAAAGTTTTTCAGGGAAAGGCAGATAACACACACGAACCTTGCTCTTCTTTGGCAAACTGCCAAAGACCAATTTGCAGGAAAAACTTGGCAAGTTCAAACAGGAACAAAAACTGAATCCGAGTTGCAATGACGAGAACGAGAGATGAACTGAGTTGCTTCCTGCAACGAACCCTGTCGTGTTCTCCACTTATATAGCCTATGGGAGGGGCCAATTATCCCCAAGCCTTACTCCCGAGTAGTCCTTCTCCTCTGTAACTGTTCTTGCCGTCTGGCAGCTCTGCGCCTACGCGCATTGAGAACAGGCTCCTCCTGTTCCTCTGCCTCGCTCATGTCAGTCTCTGGAGGTTCTGAAGGTGGGACAGACCTCCCCAATGGCCCTGGCTGGCTCCCTGCCTCTGGCACCGAGTCTTCTCCAGACTCCAGGTCTGGCCCAGGTTCCTCCCCAGCCTCCTCGCTGTCCAACTCTGCTGCCAGCTCTGCAGGCCGCTGGCAGACAACAACAATATTTGGTCTATCCTTTATATCGTTTAAATAATGGAGTGATGTATTACTGCCCTTTCCTTTGCAGTAGGAAAATATCATCAACCCACAGCTGCTTCCCACTATGGTTGCCATCTTGCTTTAGTTGAGTAGCTGGGGAGATTTTCACATCTTGGCTGACCTTCTGTCTTGAGATACAATCCCCAGAATGGTTACTGGTTGCTCATCCCTTCCAGGAACACCCCACTACCTCAATGAAACAACATAACAGCCCTTTATAGCATAAGTATAGGATATCTGAGGAACTATCATGCCTCAGTGGGATTGGCCCACCCCATTCATGCTGGCAGAAGAGGCCTACTGTGGACCCCATCAGTCAAGGAATCAGCTGGTGGAATCCAGGAGAAGACCTTTTTGGCCATGGGCCCTGCCCTTTATAACATCCAGGAGGTGAGGTCTGCCCCCTCTCCTTTATCTTTCAAGAAGCCTTAAAACTTGGTTATACCCTGAAGGAGAAGCTGTTGGCTGGAAGTGGCTAGTGAGATAACGGAGAAGCTACCACCACCCAACCCGTTGTGTTTTAGTCTGTTTTAATCTTTTGTAATCTTTTGTTTTTATAATTGTTCTTACATCCAAATGTTTTATTATGTTGTAAGCCATTCAGAGTCACCTTGAACTGCAAGATGAGTATCATTTACATTTGATAAATAAATAATAAAAATATAAAATAAACAGGACTTGAAGGGGGTAAGGAGTAAGTTGTCCAATTTACATTATGGGATGTTGTGTCGTGTCATGTTGTATTACATTGTATTGCATTGCATTGCATCCCTCCTAATTTTTACTTACTCATACATACATACATACTGTACATTTATATGATTATGTCATTCAATGGGAGTGGGTGGGTTAAGAAATATTTGAAGCAGATGGCTTTTAGCTAAATAGATATTATCCACTTCATTAGAGTAGTCCATCAAGAAACCACCTTCATGGATTCATTATCTTGTAACGATGGTTATCCTCTGCATTTTATGCTGTGATGCTTTGCTATGCTATATATAATGAAGAGACAGACAAAGGATACAACTAAACATGATTCCCCAAAGAGGCAGCACCTCTAATATTTCACAGAGAAACCCAAAGGAAGATTTACAGCCAGAAGAATGTCAACGTGAGTTCTCTCCTCAGACCCATAAAGTATTCCTTAAGATATTGAGCAAGAGCAGAGGAAAGTACAAGAAGAATGAAAGCTAATGATGAAGCTGGAGTGAAGCAGATGTAGGTGTGGCAGAAGGTAGAAGAATGGTTTGATGCTGAAAAGATATATATGGAATTGCTATGTAGTACATCAGAATCATAAACCAAAGATAACATTTCTTAAACATTACGTTGCAGTTATCCTTTTCATACTAGGCAAATGATATTTTCCACCAAATTTTATTACTGCAGTTCCTTTTTCTGTAAATGAGCAGAACAACAACAACAACAACAACAGCAACCTTTATTGTACATATATACAACAAAATTGATTATGGATTATTGAATTTGTTATGGATTGCAAATTACTGCAATCCATAACAAAAATACAGGACAACATGAATAATATAGAAAATGGTCCTTATACAAGTAATTAGGGAAAAACCAGTCATATGTTTTCATGTATGCATGGAGTGATTGTAGTTGTATTTAGGAGTCTGACAGCCCATGGGTAAAAGCTGCTTTTAAACCTGTTTGTCTGGCAGCCTATACTTCTGTGTCTTCTGCCCAATGGTAAAAGTGAGAAAAGACACTGACCAGGATGTGAATCATCCCTAAGTATCTTCCTTACTCTGCTGAAACAACGAGACCTGGCGATGTCATCCAGTGGTGTTAGGGGGCAACCAATAGTTTCTTGTGCCGAATTAATCACTCTCTGTAGTGCCTTCCTCTCCGCAGCTGTTGAACCAGTGTACCATGCTGTTATACAGTATGTAAGGATTC
>QLTV01002421.1:1031081-1048035 GCA_003457575.1 Thermophis baileyi | reverse complement strand
CTGCAGTTGTTTAGTAACACGGTTGTTAAGTGAATCAGGCTAACCCCTTCGCTTGTCAAAAGATCGCCAAAGGTGATCCCCATGTCACTGCAACCATCATAAATACGAGCCTATTGCCAAGTATCTGAATTTTGATCACCTGAGCAATAGTTGTAAGTGTGAAAAATGGTCATAAGTCACTTTTTTTCACTGCCATTGTAACTTTGAACAGTTTAGTGACTGTTCAAAGTTACAATGGCAGAAAAACATTTTACAAGTTGGCCACTCCCACCCGGTCACATGACCGCCAAGCCACTCCCACCCGGTCACATGGCCATCAAGCCACTCCCACCCAGTCACATGGCCATCAAGCCATTCCCACCTGGTCACATGGCCATCAAGCCACTCCCACCCGGTCACATGGCCATCAAGCCACTCCCACAAAATTAAGCCACGCCCACAGAGTGGTAGTAAAAAAATTTGGAACCCACCCCTGACCAATGGTTTCTTGTGCCGAATTAATCACTGTCTGTAGTGCCTTCCTGTCTGCAGCTGTTGAACCAGCATACCATACTGTTATACAGTATGTAAGGATACTTTCTATCGTAGACCGATAGAAAGAAGTCATCAGCCGTTGTTCCACCTGATTTTTCCGCAAGCAACTATAAGAAATAGTGTCCAGGAGCCATGATGTCAAAACAAGCAACATCATGGCACTGTAATTAAAAGAAACAGCTTTATCAACCCTCTAGAAAAGTTTATCAAAACTTTATCAAAACTCTAGAAAGAATGCGGAGAAGAGCAGCCAAGATGATTAGGAGACTGGAGGCTAAAACATACGATGAACGTTTGCAGGAACTGGGCATGGCTAGTCTAGTGAAGAGAAGGACCAGGGGAGACATGATAGCAGTCTTCCAATATTGAGAGGCTGCCACAGAGAGGAAGGGGTCAAGCTATTTTCCAATGCACCTGAAAGCCAGACAAGGAATAATGGATAGAAACTGAACAAGGAGAGATTCAACCTGAAAATAAGGAGAAATTTTCTGACAGTGAGAGCAATCAACCAATGGAACAGCTTGCCTTCAAAAGTTGTGGGAGCTTCATCACTGGAAGCTTTCAAGAAGAGACTGGACTGCCATCTGTCAGAAATGGGGTAGGGTCTCCTGCTTGGGTGGTGGGTTGGACTAGATGACCTACAAGGTCCCTTCCAACTCTGTTAATCTGTTAAAAAACACTGGTTATTTTATTAAAGAATTATTTTTATTTACAATATGGAGAAAAATGGGAAAAAATATTGTGGTTGATTGTATCTAGTATTTTAATCTTTTTTTTATGACCTTCTGTTGCTTTGGTGGAGATAGTCATCAATTATATCCATTCTTAATGCTCTTTGAAAAGTAACAGATAAATGAGAAATGGTCACACAATTGCTCTCTAGTAATACCTCCAATATAAAAGAGTTATTTTTTTTCCTGGTCTCTTGGGAGAACAATAAGGTGAAAGAAGGAACCTTGCTGCCAATGAGTGATGCAAAAGTAACCATAGAAACTGATGAGGCAATGTTATATGTGGCACAGAAGCAATATAATCATCAAATTACTTAACTCAATCAGAAAGGTTGGTGTTTTTTTTTTTCCCCCAAAAAATGTACAAATCAAAGGTTCTCCTTAAAAAAAAAAAAAGTGGATTTCACTGAGTAAACCTGTTGGGAAATATTTCGGTCTTTGGATGCAATTTTTCATAGCTTGGGTTTACAACTAGACAGTCTACCTTTAATGGTTGCTATAGGAACCTGACTTTTTTCTTCCCTTGATACTGCTGGAACAAGATGGAATATAACAAAGGAAAAGGTGAAAGACTGGACAAGAGATGACTTTAGGGCAGCAGTTCAGATGACCTTGTTAAATTTAGCTTCCCAAGAGAAGGGTCTGTGAGAATATTGGCGAAGGATGAATGCTGATAAGAAACAATTAATTTTACTCACTACTTGACTGGAAGTAGAATTTGGATGATAACTGTTGGCTTTAGTATTTTCCCATTTGCTTTACTCATTTATGGTGATAGTTCATAGAACACAGAAGAGAAATCAAGGCAAGAAAAAAAGAGAGAGAGGTTTCCATAAGTTTTCAGCAACTTTGGCTTCTTCTTGATTCCATTGCTTGATTTAATACAGATTGTAAGGTTGTGATGAAAATTCTGTTATTCCACATTTTATTTGCCATGGATGAGCATCCCTGACAGCATCCCTGACAGCTGATAGTAACATTTTGAGTTCAAGCCAAGGATGTAGATAGCACACCAGGTTCAGGTCACCTTAATCTTTGTGATCTCCATGGTAACCATGGGACTATCCTGGCGATCATCAAAGCCCTTAAATTCATTTAGTATTTGCTTCATTAGAGGGGATGGGTAAGATCTGGATATACTGTAGAAAAGGTGATAATAACCTCAGTGTGTTGTGCTCAAAGCTTCTGTTTTTGTGATTTTGAACACCAGATCTGGTAATTCCAGTTTTATTGTATTTACTTCAACTGAAATTAGCACATTTTGTCTCTTCAGGGATTTCATGAGTAAAACAGAGGTGATACAATTATATAAGAGTGAATGTGTGTGCTGATTAGCAAGATGGTAACCATTATGTGAACCTGGATCATGGTTCAGTAAAGACTAATCTAGATTTTGTAAACCAGTTGAATCACCAAACACAATTCATTCTGCATTAACAGAGGGATACAATCAAAATCACATGAAGGGTTAGTACCACTTCATAATGCCTTGGTAAGATCACACTTGGAATACTGCATCCAGTTTTGCTCACCATGATGATGAGACAGAGTGCAGAGAAGAACAACAAAGATGATTAGGGGGCTGGAGCAGGGGTGGGTTCCTCCCAGTTCGGGAGTTCTCCCGAACCAGTAGCGGCCTGCTGGTGATGTCAGGATGACATCACTGAACCGGATTGGTTGGTTCCGGTCCGTGGGGACCGCCATCTTTTTTTTGGAATTTTTTTCGAATTTCTTTTCCTTCTGAGCATGCGCAGAAGCCGACTTCCGGCACTGTGCATGCGGTCACCATCTCTTTTTTGGCTTTTTTTCAGTTTTTTTGTTACTGTGCATGCACGCGCCCACACGGCGCACCCACGCGGCATGGGAGGGAGCGAACCGGCAGCGAGGTAAGTTGGAACCCACCCCTGGGCTGGAGGCTGAAATATATGAAGAACACTTGCAGGAATTGGGTATTTGTAGTCCAATGAAAAGAAGAACTAGGGATGACATGATAGCAGTCTTCCAATATCTAAGGGACTGCAACAAAGAAGAGGAGGTCAACCTATTCTCCAAAGCACCTGAAGGCAGGACCAGAAGCAATAGATGGAAACTAATTAAGAGGAGAACCAACCTAGAAATAAGGAGAAATTTCCTGTTAGAATAATTAATCAGTGGAATGGCTTGCCTTCAAATGTTGTGAGTCTTCCATTAACTGGAGGTTTCTAAAAGATTATTATATTGGACAACCATTTTTCTGAAATGATATACAGTCTCCTGCATGAATATGGGTTTGGACTAAAAGATCTCCAAGAGTTGAAGACCTTTCAACTCTATTATTCACATGAGATCACTGTTCATATAAGGTCTTTTGCACAGAACAGCAGTATGTAAGCCTCTCTTGGGACAGGAGATATATGTGTGTGTAAATCACTCAGCTAAAAATTCAACTTCCAGACAAACTTGATTTCATATGGGACACAAATTAGCTACTTCTGTGTGACTTTAGCTTACTATCTAATCATTTAGCTCCCTAATGACTCTTGAACTTTCCTTCTTTTCACTGGGCATGTGTTGCTATTTTGGAGACCCTCAAATTTATTTCAATTAAACAAATTAACAAACAGTCAGAGGTGATTTGATCTTGGTAGAACTTCTAATATCAAATGCAAAATGCCTTTCCCCTACATTAACTTATTTATTTATTTATGCATATGACCAGCTTTTCAGGTTTTTCCCTCCATTTTTCCTCTATTTTTGATCAACCTATGGATAAAAAATACTCCAACCCGTGTGATAGGAACCTTTATGTTACCTTCCCTGGCTTATAAGAGTCTTTTGACTTGATCTCATGTGAATAAATTAGCTGCTTCATTCATTGATAAATATTTACTGTGAATAATTATAATGTACTCATGAGGTATCTCAGGACAAATTAAATGCCAATAGTGCCCTTTCAGCCCCATTTTCTGTGGAAAAGCATGTTAAAGAAGAAAATATCCTTGGCTGCCTTTTATTCAACTTTTTATTCGACTTTTATCTTAATGGAATTGTGCAATCTGTATCTCAATGTGAATTGCACCCTCACTTTTAAATTATAGCTTGATCTTTTTGCTCTATGCTGATGCCACTACTATTCTATCCATACTCCAAGCTGGCTCATGTCCCAGCATATGGCCATTAAATGAATGTTGCTGTACTTAGAAACCAACAGGTAAAAACGGAAGAGATGCTGTTGATACATAAGTGGGTAAAAAAAACAACGACTTTCCATTTGACCAAGAAAAGGGATTGAAGCATTTACTTTCAGTCCTCTACTTACAGAGTATGTCAGACCCACAAATGTATAGCCCCCGTTCAAAATATCACCAGCCCAACCATCAGGTGTGCCAGCTGCAGTAGGAACACTTTGGCTCCTGCTGTTATTAATCTATTTAATGCTAAAGTCTTCTGTTGTTTGGCACTCAGTTTTATGCCCACTCTGATACATTTCACTTTGAAAACATTCCATCAAAATGTATGAGACTCTCACTACAAGTTCCCTGTACTACCTCACATGTCCTCCTTTATTTGCCTCTTTGTAACAGCTTGAATGAAAAACTGTCACCAGGCATTTTGGCTCATACACAACCTTTGGGGCTAATCGTTAGCTCCTCTTACTTTTCATGGATAAGTTAATTTCTTCTGGCTGGGGATGGTCCAAAGACCCCTCTCTTTTTTGTGATTTTTTTCCCCCCTTTCTGTTCTGCATCTAATCTCATTTGGCTCGAAGACAGTTATGCAAGAAATTAAACAAGGCATCCTAGTTGAACTGGATAACTATTTTCCCAGTTTCATGGGAAAATATTGATTCTATAACCTAAACCAAAACAATGGAGATCTGAAACAAAGTTACTTTACTGAAATACCCTACAGGAGAGATCACTAGATACCCAGCCAAACTTGCTGAGAGTCCCAACAGTAAATGATAAGAGTTTGAATAGTAAATACAAAAGGTGCATCAACATTATAAATAATTACATTATGTAGACAGGAAAGACCCTTAACACTTTATCAGCAATAAGGTATCAGCTGGATCTTGGTCTCGGCCTCAACCCTGATCAAGGGATAGATGTTTAATATCAAGGAATAAACATTTTTTAAAAAATATTTGTAAGGGTCTGCCTCTCCCGTCCATTCAAGAAAGTAGAACTCTTGAAACAATTAACATTTCAAAAGGAACCTTTTATTGAAAGAAAGGGATTTCCGGACAAAAGAAGTAAGGGTAAGAGCTATGGTGGCGCAGTGGTTAGAATGCAGTACTGCAGGCTAATTCTGCTGCCTGCCAGCTGCCTTCAATTTGGCAGTTCAAATCTCACCAGGCTCAAGGTTGACTCAGCCTTCCATCCTTCCAAGGACCCAGATTGTTGGGGGCAATAGGCTGACTCTGTAAACCACTTAGAGAGGGCTGTAAAGCACTGTGAAGCAGTATATAAGTCTAAGTGCTATTGCTATATAAGTCTAAATGCTATTGCTATTGCTATCTGAAGACTCCTGCGCAATTCGGTTAGGATAAAGCAGTTAGAAACACCTCCCCTCGGTCCGATGTTGAATGAGCCAATCCACAGGTGTGAAGTTGTTTTGAAAATCACAGGCTGAGAAGGTGATAAGAAGCTGTTCTCAGTTCCAAAGCCTCTTGCTGGAGGCTTTGGAACTGAGACAAAATGGATGGCCCTCCCCCCTTATATTCCCAAGAAGGTAAATCAAAGTACACGATACATAGACATCAGGAAAAAAAGCTATAAACTAAGGAATGCACCCAGGCCCCCTCCCCACCAGAATAGCAGCATCCCGATGGGGATCTATGGGACCTGACAATATTATTGTAAGATTATCTTTTCTATACAATTGTCAAAATGCAACTCTAGATCTTGCTATCTGCTTTCTATTTCATTCCTTAGGGTCACTTTAAACTAATTAGAGTCATGGTGACTCAGTGGCTTAAAGTTGCTAGAGATGATCACCAACCTGGTGATTCGAATCTTAGTATCACATAACAGAGTGAGCTCCCATCATTTGCTTGAGCTTCTGCCCACCTAGCAGTTCAAAAGCATGCTACATGTGAGTAGATAAATAGGTACCACTTTGGTGGGAAACCTGGTACCATTTCATGTGGACAGTCATACTCCTGCTGGTGCTGGACCTGCCCAGATATGACACCCAACTGTGAAGTGACATTGGTGGTGAGAGAAAGCCCCAGATAACACTGAAGGATGCTGCCTGTTTCTTACGAGCATGGAGCTAGTCTGTCCCCTGTGGTGCACTCTGGATAGTGCGCGAGCATGAACAGAATGGAATGGCAATCATTGGCAGCCAAACAACTACTGTGTAATAGCACTGTAGTCTCCTGGCTAAATGTAACATCGGCACATGCTACATAAATAAACTTTAAACTGAATTACAGTATCGAAGGGCATCCTGAATATCAACAACTTTCTTAGTTCCATGCAATTTTCCGCTAAACCAGGAAGCATGATTTAAACATTAAAAAACAAAAAAACTCAGCTAAGAAAACCTACTTTTAAAGAATTTCAACTTTAAAATCCAAAGCGGATGTGCAGAACAATAGATACAAAATACCCCCCTCCCGTTTCAAGGATAGCCTTTGGAGGCCCCTTAGGATTTTTTTTTTTTTTGGTCTAATAACATCATGCCACAGCAAGAAGAGCGCTCACCGGAGTGAAGCTTAATGCCTTATCCTTGGGTGTTGATGGAGAGAAAATTTAATAATGTGGAGCATTTCGCTGTTTGTTCAGATGCTGTTATTGAGTCAGTAGCACACATCTTATTTTGCTACCTCCTTTATTGTGCTCAGGATATTAAGTCATATCTCTGTTTCTCATCCAGCTTGTATGAATTGATCAGAAATGGAAGCTGCTCACTTCCTACTCCCATATTTTTTTTGGCAAGCAATTCCAGGAATGCAACGAAGTTTGACAATCACTATTATTATTAGGCAGATTTGGGTGAGAAACATCTAATTACTTTTTATAGCTTTTCTTATAAATTGATCTTGTCTTTCCTTCTTCTGCTTCTGCTTCTGCTTCTGCTTCTCCTCCTCCCCCTCCTCCTCCTCCTCCTCCTCCTCCTCCCCCTCCTCCTCCTCTAACCAGGAATCAGGAGAGGAAGGGGAGGGAAGATGACCCAAAAAAAAGCTGGCTTGCATTTCCAGAAGTGAAGGCTACATCTAACTACTTATTATGTAGATGAGAAGTTTAACATGGTTATAGTATGGAATCAGCTTGCTTGTTGATATTATATTTCCTCCATATATTTATGGAGGAAAAGAGACAGCAAAGCTTTTATATACTGCCTCTGTTCCTCTTCATGTAAAATAATATCAACCAAGCAAGCTGATTACCACCAATCCTCCATCTATTGGCTGGCTCAGGAGGGTATTGCGGTAAATAATATTAAAAATCAGCAAATAAATTGAGGATTGATGGTACTCTGATGCCCTGTTATCTGAGGGACAGATTTTGTTCATAAATTTGGTCAGTCCTTGGTTATCTTTCTTTATGATGTCTCTTGTCTTCAGTGTCATTTAATATCTTTATGTGGTCAAAAAAGTAATGGGAGTATAGACGATGGCCTTGACAACAGGGAAAAGATTTGTTACCAAGGCAACAATTAGATAAACATGGCTTGAGCCCAGACCAAGAAAATGGTTTATGAAAATGCCTCAGACAGCCCCTTATTCCAAATTCAGATGAAGGTAAAAGAGGGAGGAAGGAAAGCACATTCAGTCATGCAAGACTCTGATAACAATAGCTGTTCTAACAAAGATAGCTTTAGGTGTACTTGCTGTCTGTGTCAGTCTCTTAGTCTTATCTACTTAATAGGGCAGTCACCTATATGCTGCTGACACCCTGTTCTAACATCACAAAATGTCACGCATAAGCTAAACCAGGTCTGTAAAGAAAGAGTAGACTAAATGAGAATTGATAAACTGACACTGATGGTTTCTCTACCTGGGAATCAGAAATATTCCCAGCCTGCTCCAATTCTACTGAAGAAAGAGACTACAGTTCAAGAATGCCACAGGATCCATTCTTTTCAGAAGCCTATGGCAATGAACTTTGATTATATTTTTATCCTGATTTATATTTATTGTAAATTGCTTCAGAAATAATATATAAGAAACAGTTTATAAATATTTTAAATACATAAATACATGTGGTGTATTTTGTCAGCCACTAGTATATTAGAATAGAATAGAATAGAATAGAATAGAATAGAATAGAATAGAATAGAATAGAATAGAATAGAATAGAATGGAATGGAATGGAATGGAATGGAATGGAATGGAATGGAATGGAATAGGATAGGATAGGATAGGATAGGATAGAATAGAATAGAATAGAATAGAATAGAATAGAATAGAATAGAATAGAATAGAATAGAATAGAATAGAATAGAATAGAATAGAATAGAATAGAATTTTTTATTGGCCAAGTGTGATTGGACACACAAGGAATTTGTCTTGGTGCATATGCTCTCAGTGTACATAAAAGAAAAGATAAGTTCGTCAAGAATCATAAGGTACAACACTTAATGATAGTCCCGGTACAAATAAGCAATCAAATCATATTAGGAACCAGTCAAAAGGAACCAGTCAATTATTAGTATATTATTTGTATATTACTGTACCTATTGGGTACATAATACCGGTATATATCTCCTCTGCAATGTAAATTCTTCACATTTGCTGTTTTTTCACCTGTATGTTTCTACATATTATACTTCAATCACTATTGAAAAACTTTTGTCCTCCAAGGCAATTACACTGTATCCCTGTAAAACAGGGGCTCCCAACCACCGCTCTGTGGACCAGTATTGGTCTGTGGCCTCTTGGGAACCAGGTCGCGCAAGTGGTGAGCAAGCGTACAATGCTTCATTTGCTCATGCACGGGATCTAGATTGTGCACGTGAAACCACCCTGCCTGCTTCCACCAAGGCCGCCACTGCCAGATGTCCATGGAGTGGACCACTGCTCTAAAGACTTGTTGTCAAGGGTTTCTTTAGTATAATGTCCAGTTTCAAAATTTTCTATGCATAAACATTTTCTTAACCTTGATTAAAGTGAGCACAAACTGAGCTGAACCTTGAGGTTCAACTAGATCCCAGAATTTTGACATTTAAAGTTGGATTCTGTATGCATAAAGTATGTGTAAAATATAACTGTGATCATCCATTATCAGCTCCATTATTTTTCACTCAACATGAGTTTGGATATGAGAATGTCTCAATATCGAATATCATAACTCATCACATGTAGACATGACGTGGAGCATTGTGCAAACCTGTCATAACCTTTTATTGGTTTCTTTTTTAAAAAAAACTGAGCCAAAAATAGTTTCAAACAGAGTCAACTGAAATAGTAATTTTCAAATTGAATAGTAAAAGTACGGTAGAGAATAAATTAAAAGAAAAAAAATCATCCAATTTTGAAAAACATGTTGGCGCCAGATGATTGTGCTAATAGCCAGTCAACTGCTGGAACATAACTCTGTTCCAGGAAGTTAGGCAGAGAATAATGAGGGGATACCAAATCGGTCCTATGAGCATCATGATGGCCTAGAGGTGGAGCTTTCACCTCACAATCAGGGTGCTCTGAGTTTGATCTGAAGTAGCAGCAGATATTTCTCTCTCTGAGCACAATGAGTAATCATCTGCTGTGAACTCCTTATAGGCATCAGGAAGGGCATCTGGCCAGTAAATTCTCAGCTCCAATTAGTCGCTCTTACCCCACCCCCGAAGCAAGGGATTGCAGGGTCATTAAAAGAAAAGAAAAAAAAACCAAATCAGTCCTGCAAATACACTATGACTTATTCAAACCAGTCCATGGGTAGAATCCAACAAATGATCTACCAGATGCATTAGGGATCAGAATCGCCATTCAAGGAAACAGTTCCTGGTCCAAAGTTCCATGTCTCTACCAATCAGTACAGATTAGATTCCCTGTGTCAGGAACACTCATACATTTAAACAAAGTTAATACAATGTTGAATGTTGAAAATGCAATGTTGAATGTATCTCTTACTGTCCTCTGCTTATTTCCATCTTAATATTGACTACCTTTGGTTCATCACACCCAGACATGAAGTGTTGCCCTTATATGAAGACAGTCATTTATTTTTAATCTCATGTAGACTTCATAAGTGGAGTGCCTCTTATAATCTTGTAAATGGTTATCAGGACGAAGACAAGGATAACATCCGGCCACCAGGAATATAGAAGAAATTTAGTTAGAAATAAGTAATCACAATCATGCAGGATACTTACAGTATGGTTTGACTATCTAAGAAATTGACACTCTTAGAAATGTCTTTAGATGTTTAAGAACTATAGGAGAAGCTTTCTGGATTCTGTGAAATAATGGTTATATATCCCATACATGAATGAGAAGTATCTTCTTTTCATTGGTCCAAAACTAGACATTCCCTAAGAAGTTGCATTTAATTCTTACTCTAACAGCATTCAAAAAACAAGCAAAATGTATTATGTTTCCTTAGCCTTAAATTGTTATAGTTTTGCAGTTTGTACCTTAGTAGTTATTAGCCACCTTGAAGAGTGACATGCAAAGGGACAACATCCAGTAAATCCTTAACTATAGCTTAGTGCCACCTTGTGGTCAGCAAGTCATCAGGTGCTAAAATGTCAGTGCTCTTGGATTTGAACCTTGAACAAGCATAATAAAAAGACTGGATATCAAGAAGTAGAAATAAATAAGTAGACTAGCATAGTAAAACTGTAGTCAAAAGAAGACACAAAAACTCAAAGTATAACAGGAATTGTGGCTGAAGAAAAACAAAAGCAAATTTTGAGGACAATCCAGGCAATTGGATTGAAATAGATGTCAAAACTGAGGATGGGGGGGAAGAGAGAGAAATTGATGGAGGTAAGAAAGTAAACAGAAATGCAAAAATCCTCCACATCACAAAAATACCTTTATAGGGAAGGAAGGCAGGAGCAGGGGTGAAATCCAGCAGGTTCTTTTTTGAGTAGTTTAATTTTGAGTAGTTCGGAGAACCGGTAGTGGAAATTTTGAGTAGTTCGGAGAACCGGCAAATACCACCTCTGGCTGGCCCCAGAGTGGGGTGGGAATGGAGATTTTGCAATATCCTTCCCCCAGGAGTGGGGAGAGTGGGGATTTTGCAGTATCCTTCCCCCAGGAGTGGGGAGTGAATGGGGATTTTGCAGTATCCTTCCCCTGGAGTGGGGTGGGAATGGAGATTTTGCAGTATCCTTCCCCTGCCATACCCACCAAGCCACGCTCACCAAGCCACACCACGCCCACCAAGCCACGCCCACAGAACCGGTAGTAAAAAAAATTTGGATTTCACCACTGGGCAGGAGTGAAAGAAGAGGCTTTTTTTTATACAGACTGATCAACCTGAATAGATAGAGTTTTCCTAAGATTAGAAAGTCCATTATTTAGAAGTTTCAACTTGTCCTTCCAAAGCTCATCATTGAGGAAACTTCTTCACGTTGGAACCCTGGTAAAAGTAAAAATGCATTCTTTCAAACTTCAGGAACAGGCAATAAAAAAAAGCCATGTTTCAACCTCGGGAAATGTAGTAAAGGAAGGAAAAAAAGACACATTCTCTGATGGAATGACAAAAAGGGGGGAAAAAGGAACAGTTTGCTTTGAAATTGTTTTTATTGTTACCACAAAAATAACAGCACTTTCCTTCCTCTCTTACCATCATTACTGTCATCAGTTCTATTGTCACACAGAAGTCCTTCAATCCCACAAGTAAATGCTAAGCTTCTTCAGAAAAAGCTCAGCATTTGAATCAAGGCAGGGATGGTGTAAAAAGAGAGAAGATGACTTCTCCCATTTTAACAGAATAACAGAATAAAAGAGTTGGAAGGGACCTTGGAGGTCTTCTAGTTCAATCCCCTGCTCAAGCGAGACACCCTATACCATTCCAGACAAGTGGCTGTCCAGTCTTTTCTTAAAAGCTCCAGTGATGGAGCACTTCCAACTTCTGAAGACAAGCCATTCCACTGATTATTGTTCTCATTGTCAAGAAATTTCTCCTTAGTTCTACGTTGTTTCTCTCCTTGATTAGTTTCCATCCATTGTTTCTTGCCTTGCCTTTTGGTGCTTTGGAAAATAGGTTGATCCCCTCTTCTTTGTGGCAGCCCCTCAAATATTGGAACACTGTTCTCATGTCAGTCCTCATTCTTCTGTTCACTAGAAATTTGTATAGAATTCTTATCTCCTGTAATAAAGTCTATCCAATTTGAAAATATCTTTGGATTCCAGCATGAAGCTTATTATTTTTAAGATTGTGTCCCTGAAATTAGAAGGAAAATCATTCATTTCAATTGTCTCCCCATCCAGCAAATTTAAACAGATATATTAGCAATAGCAATAGCAGTTAGACTTATATACCGCTTCATAGTGCTTTACAGCCCTCTCTAAGCGGTTTACAGAGTTAGCATATTGCCCCCAACAATCTGGGTCCTCATTTTACCCACCTCAGAAGGATGGAAGGCTGAGTCAACCTTGAGCCGGTGAGATTTGAACCGCTGAACTGCAGCTAGCAGTCAGCTGAAGTAGCCTGCAGTGCTGCACTCAAACCACTGCGCCACCTCGGCTCTTGAACTTCTGATTGCCTTAATATTCTTGTCTGAAGGGAAGGGAGAAGAAGAAGCCGCGGTGGCGCAGTGGTTAGAGTGCAGTACTGCAGGCTACTTCTGCTGATCACTGGCTGCCAGCAGTTTGGCAGATCGAATCTCACCAGGCTCAAGGTTGACTCAGCCTTCCATCCTTCTGAGGTGGGTAAAATGAGGACCCAGATTGTTGGGGGCAATATGCTAACTCTGTAAACCGCTTAGAGAGGGCTGTAAAGCACTATGAAGCGGTATATAAGTCTAAGTGCTATTGCTATTAAGAAGAAAGCCTCTTAAGATCATTGTGGTTTTAAAAAAAACTTATACAAGTGGTTTGAAACATAAACACTGAATTTCTGGCAAAGAGTGTTCAACTGCTGGTTTAAAAGGAAAGGTACAATGGCAAAATGAACCAAATGTTTCAGTTCTTTTTTTATCTTAAAAAGAGAAGTTCTTGAGAAAAGAGAAGAGGGAGGGAGAATAATACTTTCACACGAGAAAGAAAGACTGAAGACTTTTTTTTAAAAAAAAAATCATAACCAGCTATTATATTTGCAATGTGCTGTGCCGTGACACAATAGATAGCAGCCAGAAATGCCTCTGAAACAGCGTGCAACGTTTTATCTAAAATGAAGGAAAAAGGAATCACAGCTTCAGACAACAGATGTGTTTCATTTGCAAAAAAAATGTTCATAGGAAATGCCATGGCAACAACACCATATGCATTTTGCCTTTTTTTTTTACACTTCTTGTCCCTCTTATTATCTTTTTTTATGATTTCCCCCCCCTCTTCCCGCTATCCCCCCCCACCCACAAAAAATACATTAAGGAGCTCTGTTCTCCTAATATAAAAGTTTGACTTGGAAACTCAGAAAGTACTTTGGGCTAAGTGTTAAAGTGCTTTGATGAAGAGCGTGCTGGATTTAAATCAAAGAAAGTAGGTTCAGGTTCCTATAGAGCTGTGATACTTTCAGAGAGACCTCAGGTCAATTACTACCTCCTCTTGATCCTCTGTACTTCACGTAGCCGTTTTTCGGCTATTGTAAATCTCATTCATATGTAATGCATCAAAACTGTTGTCTTGCAGACTGCAGAGTTTTGCCCATTGGATTACTATACACAAGGGTTAATCCTGACACCAATGATGCGGGCAAGTTCATTTTGAGAAGATTAAAACACTCTGTCCCCCCTAAAAACATTTCGGTGAAATTCATTGACACGATACTTTACTTCTGGTAGTACGTTTTGAGCTATTTTCTCTTTTTGCAAAAAAATAAATAAATAAATCAGAATATATATTTATCTACTATTAGCGCATCTTTTTGACATGAGTCAAAGGCTTCCTAAATTCATGCAAAAGAGCCAACATAAACCTTCTATAGGAGATGACTGGGCTGAGACAGAGGGAGGGGTCAAATGTGTCATCAGTCACGAGTTCACATCCATAAGAGATTTAAGGGCAGACCGCCTTGAATTCCATTGACTGTTATCTACTGCCAATTTGCTTGTACCGTTAATTCTTATCTACCGCCAATTTGTTTGTACCGTTAGTAGTTCAGATTCTTGTAGAGAGCTTAAGCTTGCAATAAATCTTTGTACCCATTTGAACTACCTGGATCTTCTGATTTCCCTGGCATTTGACACCTTCTTCTTCATCTTTACTTCCTCTTTTCGAGTATCGAGGGAACAACATAAATTTTAATCACCTTAAATGGAATTTTCATATGATCACTGGATTTTCTTTGGCCCTTTGAAGTTTCAGAAAAAATAAGTGCAGCTTCTGGTTGCAAAAAGATTGCCAACCCATGTAATAAATGACCAGCTACATATTCTATGCTATGAATAACTTGGGAAAAGTTGTAAGAGAAGTACCTCATTTAGTAAATTTGTTTCTTGCCTTGTTTGGTGTGAAATAATACTAAGGCTAATATTAATCATAATTTGCATGCCACCAGGTATTTTCACCAGAATCTTAAAGAAATGTATTATAACAATTCATTTTACCAGATATAGTTATGTCCAGTTTCACATCTCTCTCTCTAGTATTGTGACTATTTAGTATTATCTCTTGATTTCAAAGACTTCTGTGAGATACAATCAAAAGGGGGAGAACAGGGGTGGGTTCCTCCTGGATCGGACCGGTTCTCCCGAACCAGTAGCAGCCCACTGGTGACATCACAATGACATCACTGAACCGGATCGGTCGGTGCTGGTCTGTGGGCGCCACCATCTTTTTTTTTCCGAATTTTTTTCGAATTTTTTAAATTTTATTTTTCTTCTGCACATGCACGGAAGCCGAGTTTCTGGCACTGCACATGCATTACCATTTTGTTTTTGGCGTGTGTGTTTTTTTAAAAAAAAAAATTCGGGGGTTTTTGCAGTGCGCATGCATGCGCACGCCCATGAGGCGCATCCCCATGGCGCGGGAGGAAGACAACCAGCAGCGAAGTAAGTTGGAATCCACCCCTGGTCTGAGAGTGGCTGCACTGTCGGCCAGTGCCTCCCAAAGAGTGCCTCTGCTGATGGGAGGCGGGCCGGCAATGCCCGGGGAAGGCAAGGTTAGCACACTCCCAGCCACGCCCTGTGGTGCCTCCGCTGGCCTATGAGAAACTTTGGGAGGTGCTGGCCGGCTTCCCACGTGGCTGCAAAGTTTGCTGGGCCGGCTTCCCTCTCCCTGCCAGCCAGCGCCTCCCGATAAAAGTTGCAGGCATGGCAGGGAAGGTGGGGGGCAGCTCGGCAAGCTTTTCAGCCACGTGGCTACCAAGTTTGCCGGGCCGGCTCCCCCTCTCCCTGCTGGCCAGTGCCTCCCGAAGCGTCTCCTGAGCTGGCAGAGGCATCGCAGGGCACGGCTGGGAGCGCGCTAACCTTGCCTTCCCCGCGCATCGCCTGCCCGCAGAAGTGCTCTCTGGGAAGAATGGGAGAGGCCGGCTGCTGGTCCGTGGCCCTCTGGCAGAGCGGCTCCACATGGCCCAAGCGCCAGACTCCGCCGTTGCCACCGCCTCTGCCCGGCTCGCCCCCGGCTGGCTCCCAAGCTAGGAGGCAGCGGCTGGTTACCCCTGCCCTCCGGATCACCAGCATGAGCGTGGCTCTCCAGGAGCTCGGCAACAACGTGAGTAGCAACGGCGGCCGCGCACCCACCCGCTTTATGGCCTCTTTATTCCCCCTTGCTCCCAAGGAAAGCCCTCTGGAATTGCAGCCGCTAGCAGAGACAAGAGAGTGAGGGTTTGATGCTTCTGTCCTCTTCTCCCTCTCCCTCCTCCCTCCTCCCTCCTGGGCGATCCCGTGTGAAAAACAGGGTGGCTGCTAGCAAAGAGGGGAGAGAGGGATTGATGCTTCTGTGATAAGGGGAGCTGGAAAGCATCTGGGTCTCACCCGGCCTCTCTTCCTCTTGCAGCCACATGTGCCGCCGCTGCGGTTCCAGAGGGCTTTCCTTGGGAGCGAGGGGGAATAAAGTGGCCAGCCGGCAGGCCGAAGGTTCACTCGCTTGTATTGCTCTCCTATCTCCACTCTTGCAAGTTTTGCTGCCTTTTCTCTTCCTGTGCAGTGCTCCCAATCTTTGAGACTGTGGCAAGGTCGGGGGCGGGGAGGGAAGGGAGCGTGCAGGAGACAGCAGCATCAGAACCCTCCCTGGCTCTCCCCGAAGTGCCTTGCAACAGCCGAATCCCCTGGCCCTGCATTAAAGGTGGTTTTCCTCCTCCCTGCTCAAGAAAAGGGTTTTGGCACAGCATTCTGAATAAAGTAGCATTGTAGATTTTAAGTTTTCTTAATGGGAAAATGCGAGCACATCTCCCGTGTTCCCCTATCCCTCTTCCTAGGTTTCAGATTGAGGCAATGGGCTCCCCGATCAAGAGCAGGGCTGAGGGGAAGCCAGCCTTAATTTCAATAGCCAAATTGAGAAGGGGAGGGGAGGGGAGGAAAGGAAAGGAAAGGAAAGAAGGAAAGGAAAGGAGAGGAAAGGAGGAAAGGAAAGGAATGGAACAGGGGAAAGGAAAGGAAAGAAGGGAAGGAAAGGGGGGAGGGAAGGAAAGGAAAGGTAAGGAAAGGAAACG
>QLTV01002421.1:1014975-1030586 GCA_003457575.1 Thermophis baileyi | reverse complement strand
AGGCCATTAAGCGAGGACCACTTGTATTTGGTTTGCCTTAAGGGTTCAGAGCTGTATGGAATCTGGTTTCCTTTAATCCTTTGGGGGATTGCAAAAGGTCTGGATGCAGGAATCCTCATAAGGGGAGCTAGGATCGTGACCATCTAGCCACGCCCACCCAGTCACATGACCATGAAGCCCTGCCCACTGTCACATGACCGTCAAGCCATTCCCACCCAGTCACATGACCATCAAGCCACTCCCACAAAATTAAGCCATGCCCACAGAGTGGTAGTAAAAACAATTAGAACCCACCCCTGGGGGGAAACACATTTCAACAGCATTAATTCCATGGGGAAGACCCTTGGTATCATTAAAAAGTTATTTCATTAATAAAACAATGTTTTATAAATATAAAATTCAGTTACTTAGATTTAAAGGTTTGCATCAACGTAAACCTCTAATATTTCCAAATTTATCATATGTTTTTCTTTTACCGTCTGCCATGCTGCTCTTTTTTTCTTTTCTCTCTAAATTCCTGCTGTTTTTTTTTTTTTTCCCCTTTAGAGAAATGCAATAATGAATGACCAGATTTCAAAAGTCTAAAGGGACCTGAACCTGGAAGAAACTCAATATTTTGGACAGAGTGCAAACATTTCCAACAGCTCTGTGAAATATTTTTCCCATTATTTATTTATAGTGGTACTGGAAAACATTATGTATGATCAATAGTTACATGTTGTCTGCTTGCTTGCTTTTCTACTTATGACCAGAGATTTTTTAAAAAAACAAATTCTTCCCAGCATTTTCCTGCAAGTGCAAGATCCGCTGCATTTTTTTTTCCAGCGCAACCAAGCATTTATTCATCTGTTGTGACAGGAATTGACCAACTGTCTTGTTGCCCAAACCTGACATTGTGGGCTGATAGAGAGTGGCTGTGGCCCAAAGTCATCCACCAGCTTTCATGCCTAAGGCAGGACTAGAACTTAAAGCATTCTGGTTTCTAGCCTGGTGCCTTAACCAGTAGACCAAACTGGCTCTCCATTTATGATCAGAAATCTCATTCTTAATATAATCATCACATTTTTACCCTCTTCAAATATAAATAAATTCATAAATTAATGTAATAATATTTCCTCAGTTTCTGACTACATATTATATTTCAGGTGCCAAGTATACTTTTTGGACATTAACATATATTTGCTCTCCACAATTATTTTTAAATGGCTTTAGACATTTAGATTGATTGTCATAATGATCCTGAATTGCCAGGATCTCCAAAAATCAAGTTGTCTTCAGGCGTCAACTCACTTGACCTTTCTTTTTGACATTCAACACCTTCCAAAGCTATTGTTTTTTCCTTTCTGACAGCTTCAACCGCAGTAAATTGATGTATAAAACAAGTTAGAAAGTCACAAGCAAAAAGACAGTACTATAATGATATATATAAAGAGCCGAGGTGGCGCAGTGGTTAGAGTGCAGTACTGCAGGCTACTTCAGCTGACTGTTCAGCAGTTCAGCGGTTCAAATCTCACCGGCTCAAGGTTGACTCAGCCTTCCATCCTTCTGAGGTGGGTAAAATGAGGACCCAGATTGTTGGGGGCAATATGCTGACTCTGTGAACCGCTTAGAGAGTGCTGTAAAGCACTGTAAAGCGGTATATAAGTCTAAGTGCTATTGCTATATTTCATGCTGTTGCAGTCTACCACACTAGTCCTTATGAACCGAATGATTCACTGAACCTAAAAAGCATTTTTTTACAAAGAGGAACATATCGGTTAGACAGACAAGAGATTTGGTTGCCGATGGCATTCCCTTGACTTTCAAAACACTGGCTAAAGACTCATGTTACATTACAAATTACTGTATATAAAACATCTTAGTTTTATAATCCTGCAAACAAAATGCACTCTCTTTACAAGTTCTAAACATTTTGATCAATAGTAAATGGAAATGCCTTTTACATTTTAGCATACATTTAAGAATTATCCAAGGCCCAATATAAGCTTTAGAAAAGCAAAGCAAGCATTTGAATCAAGAAAACCAGGCTTTCTGATTGATAATCTTTTCTGTGGGAATTTAGCAGGATTAAAAAGAAGCCCATTTTATGTTTACCTAGGAGTGAAACCAATTTTCCCACTTGTGGTATTGCTAGGCCCTTGATACATTTATTTTCATGTTATACGTTTTTCCAACAGTCTCTTCTGGCCATTTCTCTACAATGTAATCAGTAATATGAACTGACAAATACCGAACGTTTCTTGATGTTTTAATGCTTTTTTAAAAAAATTACTATATGAACCATCCTGAAACTACTAAGAAGCATGTCTATATTTAGTTATACATATAAGCCAGGGGTGGGCTGCTGGGGGTTCGCAGGGGTTCAGGAGAACCTCTAGCTAAGATTCTGTGCAGTTCGGAGAACCCACAAATCCCACTCCTGGCTGGGCCCCACCCCCACCCCGTCCCTCCCAGGAGTCCCCACGTGGGCCATTTTGGATGCAGGTAAGGGAGGCTCGGGAAGTGCGAAAAACAGGCAGCTCCGTGAAAATTGTCCCCAAATAAATAAAGGCCATGTTCAATCTCTGATCTAGTTGGGTAAATAGCAAAGAGCTGTTATATTAAATCATTTTGAAGTCTTGCATAGAATGGACAAGAAAGTAGGGCATGATCTTCATGAACACATTTGTTCTACTCTTAGAATATTAGATTTTTCCCAATAACGTGGAAGGCAATGTTCATTAAGCTAGGCAGATGGCTTCCCAACACCTATCATAAGTGATATTTGCCAGTGTGGAGGGTGTAAAGGTTCTCTTAGTAATCCTGCATCTATGGGGAAGAAGACAAGATCTGTAGCTTGACAATACAACAAGAAGTCAGGTATTTCAGTTTTTCTTCACCATTCCTTCCCAAGTTTTGTTATTGGAAATTTAAAATAATTTGGGTCTTTTGCTCTTATCAAGACTTGCAAAAGCATTGATATGAGCATTATTCATTTATTGATCAAAAACCCACAACCTACACCTTAAATTGGGCTATACCAGTGGTGAAATCCTACTGGTATGCCCCGGTTCGGGCATACCGGTAGCGGCGGCTGCTGGTGGTTCGGAGAACCGGTAGCGGCGGCAGCGTGAGGCTCCGCCCACCCGCCCGGACGTCGCCATTTTATTGTTTTTAACCCTCTGCGCATATGCAAAGCCTTCTGCACATGCGCAGAGGATGAAAAAGCACACACGACGGTGGCACGCGTGCTCGCAAAGCGCGCGCTTCCGAACCGGTAGGGAAGTTAAGTAGATTTCACCACTGGGCTCTACTATTGAAAGTTGCATATCAGTCATGATACTGATGTTTAAAAAAACTGAGTTACCATATTAAAATGAGGATTATGTTGTCTTTCCCCATTTCAAAAGGAATACAAAGTATTCCAAGTGTAGCCTCACTAATGCAGTACAGAGCAGTACTCTCTCGTCTCACTTCTTCTGATCTTGATACTCAGCCCCAGTGGCTCAGTGGTTAGAATGCAGTATTGCAGGCAAACTCTGCCCACAGCCTGGAATTAGATCCTGATGGGGCTCAAGGTTGACTCAGCCTTCCATCCTTCTGAGGTCAGTTCTAATAATTCAGCATAAGATTTGAATTATTAACACACAACATGTCCAAGTACAGCAGAACCTCTGGTCACAAACGCTTCTGACCACGACCAAATCGGGTTCCGACCAAAAAATTCACTTTTTTTTCCACAGCCAATTTCCCCTTCTGTGCCATTTTTTTTTTTTTTACACCATTTTTTTTGTAAGTGCCAAATTTCCAAAATTAGGTTCGGGTCACGACCAAATCGGTTTGTGACCAAAGTTATGGAACGAATTATGGTTGTGACCAGAGGTTCTACTGTATCTAGCTTTAAATAATTCCATAATTTATTTTTAGAGTGTTAGTTGCCATGCTCTAAGTCAAAACTGGAAGCTAAGAACTTTCTTCCAATATCCATCAGCTTGGCCAGCTCCTGATTTATTTATTTATTTTTGTTATTGTTGTTTGTGTATTTTGACATGCAAGTGAAACTATATACATATATGGTTCAACTTAATTTGCCTCATATTTTTTCATCAGCTACAAAATTGATTGTACTGATTGTAAGACTATTTACACACACACACACACACACACCAGGGGTGAAATTCAGCAGGTTCTGACAGGTTCTGGAGAACCGGTAACGGAAATTTTGAGTAGTTCAGAGAACCGGCAAATACCACTTTAGGCTGGCCCCAGAGTGGGGAGGGAATGGAGATTTTGCAGTCTCCTTCCCCTGGAGTGGGGAGGGAAGGGGCATTGGTCTTACCTGATACGCCCTTTCTCGTGGGTTGGAGCTAGCATTCAGAGTGGGTTGTCTCGTCCAATCAGGATGAGGACTGAGTCTGTCAATCAAATTATATCCCTGTCCGCCATCTTGCCTCCCAGTTAGATGAAGCCGAAGGACAGACTCGACGTGGAAAGACACCAATCGGAACCAAAGAATAGGGACTGAATGCTAGCTCCAACCCATGAGAAAGGGCGTATCAGGGAAGACCAACACCCTTTCTTCATGGAGGTTGGAGCTAGCATTCAGAGTGGGACATACCAAAGCCCACAACATCCTCCCGGGTGGGCCAAACCAAGGAAAAAGAGGAGGAAGACTCCCCCGGACTATACCTGCTGACGACCATCAAGAAGAATCCACCAGAGCCTGCTGCAGCACTCGGCGACCAAAGGCGGCATCCTCCGAAGCGAAGGAATCAATCCTATAATGCCGAATGAACAGCGTCGGCGATGACCAGGTAGCCGCACGGCACACCTCTTCCAATGAAGCCCGTGTCGTCCAGGCCGCCGATGTAGCTGTGCTCCGCGTCGAGTGCGCTGTAATGGACTCCGGACGAGCCCGACCAGAAAGGTCATATGCTTGAGCGATCGCCGCATGAATCCACCTGCCGATGGTCATAGACGATACCCGCAACCCCAGAGAACGGGGGAGGAAACCAATCAACAGTGCTTCGGACTTCCGAAACGACAAAGTCCTATCTATATAAATCCGGAGGGCCCTCCGAACATCCAAGGTATGCCCCAGCCTATCCCGGGGAGTCTGTGGATCTGCACAGAAATCAGGAAGGATCAACTCCTGCAAACGGTGAAAGGCCGAGTTGACCTTCGGCATAAAGGACGGGTCAAGCCTTAGCACGACCCTGTCCGTGTGAAAAATGCACAGGTCTTGGCGTACGGACAGAGCCGAGAGCTCCGAAATGCGCCGAGCAGACGTTATGGCCAGCAAAAAGGCCACCTTGAGAGAAAGCCAACGGAGCTCCAACGACCCTAAATGTTCATAAGGAGGTCCCGTGAGCGACCGAAGGACCAGGGGCAGATCCCAGGTCAGAAACCTGTGAACCACTGGCGGACTGAGCAGGGAAGCCCCCCTCAGGAACCGGCGGATTGTAGGAAACTGAGCCAAGGGCGTAGAATTGTCACAAGACAGCACAGAAGACAGTGCTGCCACCTGCCGCCGTAGAGTATTTGGTGAAAGCCCCATAGAGAGCCCCTTCTGCAGAAAATGAAGAATCTTGGGAATTGGCACCCGCAAGGGGGAAAGACCCTCGGAAAAACACCAGTCGCAGAATGCCCTCCACGTTGCCGAGTAGACTCGGTTCATGGACGGGCAACGGGAAGCCTGTATGGTGTCAATCACCTACGCATCATAATCTAAGTTGCGGAGGGAGCCCCGCTCAACCGCCAAGCGGTCAACTGCAACCAGCGAACGTCCGGGTGCAGAACCTCCCCCTGGCTGAGAAGGTCTGGTCTCGAAGGAAGCCGCCACGGAAGCTCGATTGAAAGAGCCTTGAGGTCCACGAACCAAGCTCTCCGAGGCCAATGAGGAGCCACCAAAATGACCTCCGCCCTGTCCTCCAAAATCTTCCGTACCACCCTGGGCAAAAGGGATAGGGGCGGAAAAGCATATAAGAAGACACTGGGCCAAGTAGTCTGCAGAGCGTTGACACACTCTGCCCCCCTGGATGGGAAGCGAGAATAGAACCGGGGAAGCTGGGCGTTGTCCGGCATCACGAACAAATTGATGAGAGGCAAACCAAAGCGTAGCGTCAGAGCTCGAAAGATGTCCGGATGTAGGCGCCATTCCGTCAGATCCACCTCCGAGCGGCTGAGCCAGTCCGCCTGCCTATTGGCCTCTCCCGAAATGTGTTCCGCCATGAGGGATAGCAAGCGGCGCTCTGCCCACAGGCCGAGCCGTATTGCCTCTGCCATCAAAACCCGGGACCGAGTCCCCCCCTGCCGGTTTATATGGGCCATGGCCGTGACATTGTCCATAAGGACTAGGACATGAGACCCTGACAACAGCTGACGAAAATGTTTGAGAGCTAGAAAAACAGCCCGGAGTTCCAATAAGTTGATCGGGCAATCGGCTTCCTCCGAAGACCAGCGGCCCTGTGCTATCAGCCCCTCGACATGAGCCCCCCAACCAGAAAGGCTGGCATCTGTCGTGGGACCGAGTCCCCCCCTGCCGGTTTATATGGGCCTTGGCCGTGACATTGTCCGTAAGGACTAGGACATGAGACTCTGACAACAGCTGACGAAAATGTTTGAGAGCTAGAAAAACAGCCTGGAGTTCCAATAAGTTGATCGGGCAATCGGCTTCCTCCGAAGACCAGCGGCCCTGTGCTATCAGCCCCTCGACATGAGCCCCCCAACTGGAAAGGCTGGCATCCGTCGTGACAATGGTCCTGGCCGGCGGATGGAAAAGAGACCCCTTGAAAGTAGCTGGGGAGAGCCACCAGGCCAGGGAACGTCGGACCCAAGGAGTGACCAGCACCTTGATCAACGAAGACCCTCTGCCCGATTTCTGAAAAGGCAAAAGGAACCATTGAAGCTCCCTGGAGTGCAGACACGCCCACGGTACAATGTCAATACACGAAATCATCTTTCCCAGAAGCGTGGACAAGAGGGCCAAAGAAACCCTCGACCCTTGTTGGATCTGAGTGATGATGTCCTTAATGCTGTCCTGTCGCTTCTGAGAAAGATAGACCCTGCACTCCAAGGAATCAATGGTCGTGCCTAAATGAGAAATGGAAGTAGACGGGGAAAGGCTACTTTTAGCCAAATTAACAGAAAACCCGTGGTGTCGTAAGGTGTCACCGCCAGCACCTTGGGGAACACCCTAGGAGCTGAGGACAGACCGAAGGGAAGGGCCCTGTACTGGAAGTGCCTACCTGCATAACAGAACCGAAGGTACTGTCTGAAATGCCTATTAATAGGAATATGCAGGTAGGCCTCCGTCAGGTCCAAGGTGGCTAAAAAATCCCCCCTTCTAATACGCCCCAGAATGGACCTCAAAGAGTGCATCTTAAACCGGTGATAAGTTACATACCGGTTAAGACGCTTAAGATCCAGGATAGGGCGCCAACCCCCTGAGGACTTCAGGACCAGAAACAAAATTGAATAAAACCTGGAGCCCCGATGAGGCAGAGGGACAGGCTGAATTGCCCTGATGTCCAGTAAGTGCTGGACAGCCTCATCCATCAGGGCCCGTTTAGCAGGAACCCTGGAGACGGGGCACGGGCAAAAGAACCCAGGGGGAGTAGAGGAGAATTCCAGCTCCAGGCCAAAATGAACGGTTTGTCTGACCCAGGGATCCCGGGTTGTCTGATCCCAGATGTCCGCAAAGCGAGACAATCTACATCCAATTGGAAGGGCGGTGGGCAAACTAACGGGACCTACGGAAGGGACGGGAGCTGCCACCTCTGAATGAACGTTTGAATGGCTTTCCCCTACCGGCCCTGTCCTGATGGAACTGCCTGGACCCGTACTGAACCTGGGGCCGGGGAAGGCTGGAACCCTGGTCAGCTGCACGAAAGGGCCGCCGAGCGTATGGAAACAGGCGGAAGGCACCCTTTCTAGAAAAGGAGGGGAGGACCTTTCTGCGATCCCTCGACTCAACAAGGATGGGATCCAAAGAGTCCCCAAAAAGCAGTTGGCCCCGGATAGGAGCCGAAGCCAGGCGCCATTTATGTCTTGCATCGGCAGACCACTGTCGCAACCAATGCAGCCTATGGGCGACCACAGATGCAGCCATCGCCTTGGCAGCAAAGCGGGAGGAGCGCAGAGATGCATCTGCAGAGAACTGCGCCGCCGCGATGACCTTGTTGAGGTCCTGCTGGGTCCTTAGATCCGAAGGAGCCACCTGCTCCTGGAGCTGCCGTAGCCAAATTAGGGACGTGCGCGCAAAAACAGAAGCCGAAGAAGAAGCTCGTACAGCCCAAGCTGCGGCCTGGTGAGCCTTCAACAGCGACTGCTCCATACGGCGCTCCTCCGGCCGGAGAAGCTCCTCCGTTTCCCCCGGCATAACATTAGGGGAATATAAGGCCGTCACCAGGGCATCCACCGAAGGTGGAGTTAACAGGGAGTCTAGCCCCGGGTCAACGTTAAAATACCTCCGATCCAGCGATGATGGCATAGGTCCTGAAGCCGGTGCGGTCCACTGTCGCTGCACATTATCAAGGAACAATTGCGGAGCCGGGATGACATCAAGCTCCGGCAACTGCTCCCCAAATAGAGGATCCTGTAAAGAAGAAGGACCCTCCGATGACAGTGAAGCTGGGTTAGGCAAACCCGCAGCGTTACGGGCCTTAAAAAGGAGTGACTTAAACAAAGCCGGAGGACACTGGTTGTTCTGGTAGGAGACCTTCATCCTCAGACAAGGCCAACTCCCCATACTCTCCCTCTTCCAAGAGAGGGTCCAGATCGCCGTCGCTGGAAACGGAAGAACCCCTGTCCGGACTGTGCGAACGGTGATCGGGTCCAGCTGAGCCCAACTGTTGCAAGGACCTGGAGGGACAGTCAGGATACACAGGATCCGGCCGAGCGAGGTGCTGGAGGCCCGCGAGCCCCTGCTGCACCGCAGCTGCTATGATAAACTGCAGATTGGCAGGATCAATCGCAGTTGCCGGAACCGCAGCCATCGGCACCGCAGAAGCGACGCCCCCCTGGATAGAAGCGGGAGCAGAGGGCGGCGGCAAGGCAGACACAGCCAAGGCAGCCGCTGCCAATGCAGAAGGAGGATTAGCATCGGCCATGCCTGGGGTAGCCGCAGCAGTGCCAGGCGCTGTGGAAATAGCGACTGCGGGGGCCAAAGGCAGCGTCGTGGCCAGGGAGGGCTGCACAGCAGGAGCAAGGAACCCAGCCGAGCCCCAAATGTCATCAGACAATAGGTGTAGCTCAGGACGGACCAAGGCCAATTGATCCATCTGGCCGGCGCCCCGCTGATGTTGGTCCCCCTGAGGAGCGCGTAATGCCCGACGCGACTCCACTCGTTCACTAGCCCATGCAGGCTGAGAATGGGCCCAATGACCTCGGGAGGGAGGAGGAGAGGTACCCCTATCCAAAACCTCCCTAGGGGACTTCCGCCTCCTCTTGCCAGGAGGCTTACTTGCTGCCATTGGGTAGCCAGGGTCAGCCATGCCAGGCCAAAACTCAAATCAGGCAAAAAAAGAGAAAAAGGGCCAGACAAAATGGCTGCCACAACCTTGAGGATGCTCAAAATGGCCGCCGCGCTGAACAGGCAGCCTTGAGGCCTCCCAAAATGGCCACCGCGAACAAAAAAACGCAGTAAACGGCCCGCCGAAGCTGCAGCCAAGTGAATTTGTACTTTAGGTCAACGATGGAGTAAGTGCCTACCACGGGCAAGCCCAACAAGGTCCAGGCACACTCTGCTGGCAGGCTAGATCGTTCCAAGTGATGTGGAGGGGGGGCGATCGAAAGCGAGCAAGCCCGACAACCGATCCCACACCCCTCACAGCCAAGCAGAGATTAAGCGGAGGGGGAAAAATGCGTCCCCACCGCCCGCCCTGCAGCCAGAAGGCTATCGGGCACTTCGGAGCCGACTTCAGAAGCGGAGCACAACAATGATAACTCACAGGGAAGACGATGAAAAGACGATTGCACAAATCAATCCCCTGGCTCCACGCTTCTCTCCGCTAAGGAGAACGTCCTGCAGAAGCTCCGGTACAGAGGGCCAATGACAAAGCCCTCAGAGCCCAAGCGCAAGCGCTGTCAAGGGCTATTGCACTGACAGCTGTCAGCGTGGCAAGGGCAGCCGCCCGAATGCCGAAGCCTCCCCCGAGAGCTGTATGCACAGGTAAGGGGAAGGCACACAAAACTATCACTGAAGTCAGTCAAATCGATATGAAAGGTAGCTAGCACTCAGAGTTCAGAAAAACCACGTCTCTCCTCACTGAGGACTGAGTCTAACTGGGAGGCAAGATGGCGGACAGGGATATAATTTGATTGACAGACTCAGTCCTCATCCTGATTGGACGAGACAACCCACTCTGAATGCTAGCTCCAACCTCCATGGAGAATGGGGATTTTGCAGTCTCCTTCCCCTGGAGTGGGGTGGGAATGGAGATTTTGCAGTCTCCTTCCCCTGCCATGCCCACCAAGCCACGCCCACAGAACCGGTAGGGGAAAATTTTGAATTTCACCCCTGACACAAACACTATTTGGAACATAGCAAGTAGTCACACTGTGCTGTTGCCGCACAACCCAAAGCAGTCCACCCTTGGACTAAATTCTGCAAGACCTGCTTTGGATAGTGGATAGTGAATGGATCGTGAAAATTTTATGAAAGTGTTTATGGAATTAGTAACCATTTAATTATTTTCTTGACAGCTCATATTTATAAGAGCCTTTGTAAATGTATCACTCCATGAAATGAATCACTGAACTATTGTCCTCTGATCTTGTTTAATTTGCTATTTCAAGGATACAATAGTCTTATCCAACCATTTAGATTTAATTAAGGTTGGTGCTTTGCTTGTGCTTCAGTCTTCCAAACAGTGACATTTGGAGGGTTTTTTAAAAAAATCCTTGTCCTTTAAAATTTCTCTCTCTCTATTAAATTGATCCAATTGCTGGGCTTGCATGCAACAAATGGAAACATTCTAACTCACTTCTCCAACACCTATTCACACACAAATGGATTATTTGATTGAGCTTGCACACAATTGGCTTCCAGTTTGATTAGCAGCACTGCAAACCAAACCACTTCTTAATGATGTCCAGAATGCCACCAATAAATCCCAAGCTGGAAGGGTGAAGGAATCACAGCAGAAAAGATGTAAACAATGGGAAGGAGGCACTGAAGTAGAACCAGCTCTAGTCACAGGAATTTAGGGGTAACTAAGCTAAGAGATAGTTCTGGTCAGGGGTGGGTTCTAACTTACCTCGCTGCCGGTTCGCTTCCTCCCGTGCAAAAAAATAGAAAAAATCCCTCCCAAAAAAAGCTGAAAACAAGATGGTGATGCATGCGCAGTGCCGGAAACTCGCCTTCTGTGCATGCACAGAAGAAAAAAAAAACGGAATTTTTAAAAAACAACAAAAAATTCAAAAAAATTCAAAAAAAGATGGTGGCGTCATCATGACGTCACCAGCCGGTCGCTACCAGTTCGGGCGAACCGGTCCAAACCGGGAGGAACCCACCTCTGGTTCTGGTGTTCTGCAAGTGAGACTCCTGCATGCTAGAAATTGGTAAAAATACATTGATCAGTTTCTGAGTAGTATTTATTGAGGTGCAAACTAAGGTTAAATTATTCTTAGTATTTTTTTTCTGCATACTTGTTTGCCATGTGCATTGGGTTCATGACTTGTTGGGTGGACACATGTATATAATTTAGAGAAAAGATTGTTGATTTCTCAATGGTCTCACATCACGCAGGCATAATAGGCAAACAACAATAGTGGTTTGATAATGTTTTCCCATTGGTTCTGATAAGTGGGTTTTTTCTGGCCTAAGTTTTGGTGCTGACATTGGATTTCTATAAAAAAATTCTATAAAAAATTGTAAGAAATGGCTTTATCTCATGCCAAGAGTAACACGGTCATGTTAGAGTCAGGAAGTCATTAGCCCTGGTCAGAAACTAGTACAAAAATTTGTAAATTTCATTCAGGTGATGGTGGAAGCTTCATCATTTTTAAGTAGGATTTCATCTGGTACCAATAAAGGAGAATATTTGTAGTGCAGGATTGAAATGAGAGGTCCTTGGTTCTCTCTGAGCTTGGTAGTTTTCTTGAAGATGTTTCATTACTCAAACTAGGTAACATCATCAGAGAGCACCAAGGACCCCTCATGTCACCAGGGTCTTCCAATTGAAGGTGGAGAGGACAAAGAAAATCAGCAAGGAAAGAAATGCTGGTATTGCTTGGGTAAGTCAGGAGGCCTGACCAGTGTGATGGATAAAGTTGTCAAACTCAGAAGCAAATAGAAGAAGCAAATTCTGTTCTCCATACAAAGGAATAATCTGGCAAGTTGTTTTTCCTGAAATCACATTAGTTGCCCAATTTCCTAACTTATTCTTATTTACTTATTGTTATACAATTTTACTTCTTCTTGTTTCCATATCTCAAGGGTGTCAAACTTGCGGTCCACGGGCCAGATGCATCACATGCTGTCCCTGCCCCTGCCCAGTTTAGCGAAGGGGGAAAAAGTCCCTATACGTCATGTGACACCGCCGTGACGACGTGAGTTTGACACCCCTTCCATATCTGGAAGTGGTGTAGATAGTCTTGCTATTTCTTAATTTGAGGCACCTTCAGCTAGACTATCCTGAGGGTTGCATACTAAATTCATATTAGTCACAAAATATTTATGATGTTTAAGATAAAAATGCCATGTTGGACCTACAGAGCCAAATTATATATTTTTTGCTTTAACACACATGTTGGCATGGTCACTTTTAGCTTCTATTTCAATTTTTATATTGTTTCTGAAAAAAAATTAAACATTTTTTTAAAAAAATAATACTGCTAATGAAGAAAACTGGAAAAGAGAGGAAGAAAAGATAAAATTGTTTAACCATCTTTTTCTTTGCAGATTATATATGATCAAAAGGAGAAACTGTAGTTGCTTCTGTGCATATATCACACCTGAAAAATGATGTAGTTCCTACTAATCTTCATCCACCACTATGAAGCTGCTCTGTCTTCTAAAATGTGCATAATTATGTTATTTAATTCAGAAATTTATTACTCATCTGTAATAGCTGCTGTCATAGTAAAATACCAATATTCAAGTCCCTTAAAAATACAAAAAAGCAGTGAAACAGTTAAGACAAATGACAAAGAACACATTAAAAACACTAGAGATACAATTAATCAAAAGACACCATTGTAGAAAAGTAAAATCCAAAGGTTTAACAGAATTTAGGAGAGAGAGAGAGAAAAAAAAAACATTTTGCATAAGCCCAAAAGAAAATAAGCAGCGGTCATGATTCTCTAAGGAGAATTTCCCTCCACCACCAAATCTGAGCTTATATAGGGAACAAGCAAAACAGAGAAAAAGACTTCAGACATTTATGAACCAAAAGTGACTAGAGATGTATGATAGATAAGGCTGCTTTATCACATTGTTGGGCCCCATGTTTTCCTCACTTTTGAGCCTTTCCCCCAATGCCAGCATGGTAGAATTGCCCACAAAGCTGCAACCTCAACACAATTGTAAGAGGAGACAGGAGGACAGGAGTCTTGCAGGTTGCAGCAATCTGAGTACAGCAGCCAAATGCAAGAAGAGGGGTTTTTTCTTCTTCTTCCGAAGGAGTGGACAGTCCAGAAGATAGGAAAAGAAATATAGTGGCCCAGCAAGACAAAGCACAATGTACAAAATGCTGTAGAGCTGTATATGTTGTCCAGTGGTGGGATTCAATTTTTTTTACTACCGGTTCTGTGGGCGTGGCTTGGTGGGCATGGTGTAGCTTGGTGGGCGTGGCTTGATGGGCATGGCAGGGGAAGGATAATGTAAAATCTCCATTCCCACCCCACTCCAGGGGAAAGTTACTGCAAAATCCCCATTTCCTCCCTATCAGCTGGGACTTGGGAGGCAGAGAATAGATGGGGGCGGGGCCAGTCAGAGGTGGTATTTACCGGTTCTCCGAACTACTCAAAATTTCCACTACCGGTTCTCCAGAACTGGTCAGAACCTGCTGAAACCCACCTCTGATGTTGTCCCTTAAGAGAAAAAGAAGAAGAAATTTCTGAAAGAGGGACTTAAGACAGAACAGGCTTAAGAAATAAATTTCAAAGCATACTAATAACAGTATAGAGCATAGGATATAGGTAATTGCAAAAGAGGTAATAAAGTAATAGGTAATAATAACATATAATACTGTAATAGGGCATTGTCAAGCACTGGGGAAATCAGGAAACCCAGGCAGTTCAAATGAATATAAAGGTTTATTTAATGTTTAAGCTCTTTACAAGAATCTAACCAGGCAAATTGGCAGTAGATAAGAGTCAATGGAATTTAAGGTGGGCTGGATTTAGATCTCTTGTGGGCGCAAAGGGACTCGAGACTGATAATGCATTTGACCCCTCCCTCAGATTCAGCCTGGTCAACTCCTACAGGTGTAGTATATCAAATAATAATAGTATAAAATATAGTAGTTGTGTTCTGTCCCCACTACATGTTAGTCTGTGTGCAGCTCAACATGCAGCCTATCCCACCTATCCTCCAATAAAACAGACCATGTGCGTAGATCTGAATGCTTTATTGAAAGAACAGGATATGGTGAAACTGGGGAAAATAGGAATGCATACAATGAGAACCAAATACAAGATAGACAGTATTAAGTTACTGCTGAACGTAAGAATTAATAAATGCAAGTAATTTAAATCTCACCAGCAATGGTCTGTGTGTGGGATGTGGGTTTGTCCTTGGATGACCATGTGCCATAGATTAAGATGGATTCCTCTTGTGCTTCTGCCTTCTCCAAATGCTAAAGGAAATGGAGTCTGGCTTCCCAGCATGCACTTGTTTTGAGAGTACGGGCTGATGTGTAAAGAGGTTGGGTCAGCTTCAAACAATATACTTGGTATTTGTCTCTCTGGCCACTAAATGGGGCTAGAGAGCAACAACAGTATATAAAGTTATATGCTATTGACAACTATATGACAAGTTGTCTTAGTAATTGTAATTGTCATAATTGTCATACTAATACCGGTAGTATTGAGATAGCAACAGGATAGAATATAGGAAGCATCACATATCACTTTTATATGTTGGTTGGTAAACATATATATATATATAAAGAAACCACCAATCCAGGCTCCAATGCTTTTGAGTCTGTTTTGAGTCTGGATCAATCTGATTGGTCATGGTTTGAAAAAAAAAAAGAACCCATAAGGAGGAAAGAGATAGTGGTGGAATTTAAAACCCATCTGATTCATCTGCAACTTCCAGCAGCTTACAATTAAAAGTAGATAAAGAAAATCATATTTTTATTTATTTATTATTTATTTATTTTGTCAAACGTGTATATGATTACAGATAAAGTATAAACATGATTGTGAAAATAATAATAAGAAGAAGTACAAGCATGGTTATGAGTACGATGAGTATGACACTTTACGAGTACGACGTTAGGACAGGGACGGTAGGCACGCTGGTGCGCTTATTCACGCCCCCTACAGACCTCTTAGGAATGGGGTGAGGTCAACGGTAGACAGTCTAAGCTTAAAGTTTTGGGGGTTTGGGGAAGAAACTACAGCATCAGGTAATGTATTCCAGGCATTGACCACTCTGTTGCTGAAGTCGAATTTTTTGCCAT
>QLTV01002421.1:1001450-1014642 GCA_003457575.1 Thermophis baileyi | reverse complement strand
TAAAATATTACCAAAGAAGAAGCTACGCAAGATTAGGTTAACCACTCTTAATGCCTTTTTAGCAATGCTGTTGCAGTGGGCTCTGGCATTTAGATCATATAAACAAAACAAAACTATACTAAAAACCTCACAACCAACTGGAAGGCCACATCAATATCTCAAAGAAACACAAACTCACAGGGGGTCCTCAGCCATTTTATCCCCAGGTCTGGGAGAACAAATAAGTTTTTTCATAGTTACAAGAAAGTCATTAAAATGGGAGCCTGCAGCAATCTTCTAATCTTTGGAAATAACATTTCCAGCAATGATGCAGAGCATGTGGCCTGAAGTCTTTATTTTCTCCCAGTCACTACAGAACCTCTGATTACACTGCCTATAATGTTACTGTAGCCACCAAACCTTCAAAAACCAACTTAAATTCTTATCCTGTTTAATAAATCACCAGGTCATTAATATCCAGCATCCCTCAGAAACCAGATTATGAGGGTGGGATAACTTTGCTAATTCTGTCTCTGATATACAGGCTCCAGGAAAGAAGTCAGTTCAATATACCTGAAAGGCATCATGGTGAAAGAATGTTAACTATGCAGAGCCTTAAATCATTACTTGTTTGAGGAAGACCAGAGATTATTAAAAAAGGACATGTTGCATTGACCATGCCTTTCCAGGAGCTAGCAAACAACCAACTTATTACTGAACTTCTAAGCAAATCTTGTCGTCCAATTAAGGTTTTATACAGATCAGTGCCATTAGCATAAAAAGCAACCATGGGAAATGAAACCTAATTGGCCGATTGGTTTTTCTACATAGCTATCGATAGTGAGCTTCATGGGCAATTAAAAGACATCAAGACTTGAAGATGAGCCAGCCAGCTAGAAAGTCTATTGCTGCTTAGGAGAAAAAAAGAATCTTAATGAACTGGAGGAGGTACAACATTTTTTTCCCCATGTTGCTTGTCAATACGCTACGGACACTGAGGTAGTTTCTGTACTAAAAGTTACAGATGAAATTTCCTTGTAGGAAACTCTAAAATGTCACAATATTTTGAGCATACATCTGCAGCTTGCAAAAGAGGAACACTATAAATCCAATAAAAATTGGATTAGTTCAATAAGTTATACATAAAACTCCTTTTGAAATACATTTTGAGCTTTAAACTATTTCAAGCTGGGAAGGTGGTTGATTAATGGAACTGTCCAATTGAATAATTACAGTATATCTACAGGGGCTCAAAATCAGTGTCAGAGCACAATTCAAAACGTTAGCTTTGGATTTGGATTAAAAACTCTATCTCCATTTTTGCTAATTCCAGTTTAAGACCGTGTACTGAGCTCTTCTTTCAATTATTCTAATCAAACGAGAGAGAGTCCTTGCCTTAGATATTATTATGAAAAATAATAGTATTTATTTTAAGAGCCCTGGTGGTGCAGTGGTTAGAATGAGGTACTGCAGGCTACTTCTGCTGACTGCCAGCTGCCTGCAATTTGGCAGTTTGAATCTCACCAGGCTCAAGGTTGACTCAGCCTTCCATCCTTCCGAAGTCAGTAAAATGAGGACCCAGATTGTTGGGGGCAATATGCTGATTCTGTAAACCGCTTAGAGAGGGCTGTAAAGCACTAAAAAGCGGTATATAAGTCTCAGTGCTATTGCTATCTTCCTGCATATGTTTTTGAATTTTTTGTGTGACACTGTAAGGAACTAAAAGTTAGAATTTGAAGAATTAGAATAGAAATTGTAGGTGATACTTTTGAACTTCTAAAGAGGTTGCTCCTATATGGATGAAGGGGATGCATAATTTCATCCCGCTCTGCATTCCAGTTTTCCTTCTAGTCAGGTAGAGATTTTCTATATATTTAACTATTTCCTTGTTTTTATTTAAAGCATTTCTTAATTTATCATGTGAAACTTCTCGAGTTACAGGGTCCTGGAAAAATATTCCAGGGAATATGAATATCCATAGGAATTTGCAGCAACCAAGAATCTTCTAATTGATGTATTAGAAACACTGCAGTAGAAATAAAAAATAGTAGAGCATTTATTTCATGGAATATTTATTATTTTTGATCTGCCGAGGATGAAAATCCAAAATTCATAGTCATACAGGCTGACACTGGAGAAATTTGAAAAATGATTCACTTGGCTGATTTATGTTTTTTGCTGCAGGTTTACACAAAAATGCAGACTTTGTGTGGAATCTTTGTTGGCATCTTGGCTTCTTTCCAATATAAGTGAACAGAGCAAGAGTGAAAGACTAATTCCAGGTTAGTAGCACTATGTCCTGCTGGATTTTATCACCCAATTTCTTTGTAGCTGCCATCATTTTCCAACCTCAGGGATGACAAAACCTACCGATTAACATTTATTTGCAGCTCCTCAAGGCAATAGAGGAGATATGCTATTCAGGCAATCTAGAGGGAATCTATTAAAATATATCTCAGTCAGCAGTGGGTTGCTCCCGGTTCGGCCCGGTTCTTAGAACTGGTAGCAGCGGCGCTGGGAGGCTCCACCCACCCACCTGGGACGCTTCTGCGCATGCGCAGAAGTGTCACGTGCACGAACCGGTAGTAAAGGGTTTTAGAACCCACTACTGATCTCACTGGCTGCATTACTACAGATTCTTTATAAACCCTAATCAGAGCTGTCTGTTTTTCATACTCTTACACACATAGCATTGTGTATCAAATCTGGTATGTTGTCGAACAAGCTGGTTGTTTATTCTGTGGTTGTTAAAGCTACTAAGAGTGAATGCCAGGATCTTCAACTTTTCCAATCCTCTTTCCATACCTATATTAATTGTACAATTGTCTCTTATTTTTAGTGCTGGCCCAATTCTTCATCAGATTATTATCAGATGAATTGTAAGTAAACTGTAGTTCACAAGATTGGAGAAGGACAATGAAGAATATTTCAACCAAATTATAGATGCCTAGCGTGGAAAATGAAGAACATAGAACATCAGTGTTGGAAGGAACCTTGGAGGTCTTCTAGTTCAAACCCCTGTTCAAGCAGGAGATCCTATACCATTCCAGACAAGTGGCTATCCAGTCTCTTTTTAAAAGCCCTCACTTCTCTCTCTCTCTCTCTCTCTCTCTCTCTCTCTCTCTCTCGTGGTGACCAAAACTGGATGCTGTATTCCAAGTTTGATCTTAACAAGGCCTTATAAAGTGGCATTAACACTTCACATGATCTTGATTCTATGTAAGCTGTTCCACTGGTTGATTGTTCTTACTGTCAGGAAATTTCTCCTTAGTTCTAGGTTGCTTCTCTCCTTGCTTAGTTTCCATCCATTGCTTCTTGTCTTGGCTTTGGAAATAAGTTGACCCCCTCTTTTTGTGGCAGCCCCTCAAATGTTGGAAGACTGCTATCACCCTAGTCCTTCTTTTTAGTAGACTAGACATATTCCATTCTCTGCACTCTTTCCAAAATCAGTCCTCATTTTACCCACCTCGAAAGGATGGAAGGCTGAGTCAACCTGAGTCAAAGCAGTACCAACCCTTCACATGATCTTTCTATCACTCTGCCAATGCAACCTAGGATTGCATTGGCTTTTTTGGTAGTGTTCAGCCAAAATGGTTGAGAAAGAGAAAGATATGCAAGTAGGCAATATTCCCACAGAAATGTGACAGTTTATTTGCTGGGTTTAAACAGGGTCACTGGATAACAGCCTGCAGAATGGAATGGAGAAATATCAATACTTTACTCCTCTTATTGCCAGGAAGTATAGCTTTTGCCAGTGTGTAGTTCTTGTAAACTGCTTGCAGGTTTTTTTTTTTTTTTTTTTTTACAATTACAGCAAAATCCTGTAAAACAGTTGTTATAACTTCCCTATTGAAGACAATTACATAATTGTTATGTCCATACTATATGGAGTGAAGGTGTGATAAATGAGCTTCTGCACCAAAACCTGTCATCAGATTTCTTTCCTTTCTTCCTATTTTCCTTTCTGAAAGAAGCTTTTACTTTTATGCCTCATTGTCAGGGATAGGGTTGTTGTTGTTTTTTTGTTTTTAAATTGTAAAGTGTAGACTTTCTTTGGGGATTGCTTTCAACTTCATTTATGGTCAAGGATCCTGTAGGTGTGAGTTGATGGTGGGTGCTTTCTTTCTAATTTGCATTTCTTCATTGATCATTCCAGCTCTTCATACTTGCAGAAGTGACACGATCTACGGGAAGGCTTCTTCCCTTGAGCTTTACTTAAAGTATAGGATACGTAAAAGTGCTAACAAAATAAACGAACAATGAAAAGTAAATCAATCCAGCATTTATAATCTTCAGCCAACTCATAATTATGATTAACATAAGAAATGTGTATGGTTTGCCAATTGCACAGTGGCAGATAGGACAGCACTCCAGAGGGTTAACATCATTGCCCAGAGGATCATTGGTTGCCCTCTCCCCTCTTTGGAAGAGCTTTATAGCTCCCGCTGCCCTAAGAAAGTTCAAAACATTCTTAAAGATCCTTCTCATCCTGGGCACCCCCCCCCCTTTTTTTTTTAATTATTACCATCTGGCAGACGGTACAGGATAATAAATAAAAACAAGGACAAATAGGCTGAAAAACAGCTTCTATCCCAGAGCAGTAACTATATTGAATTCTACTGTATAGTGCAATACTAATGCAGTATCAGGGGTTTTCAATTCAATTGTATAGAATGTGAAGGATGTGTGTTTGTGTTTTATTTTTATAGTTATAATGTACACTGAAGATGGCATTTAATTTCATTGTACGTGGTACAATGACAATAAACTAAACTAAACTAAATCCACACCTCACTGGTTTTCTTTTTAAAAAGGTTGCAAAAAGACTTATGTTGTTGTTGTTGTTAAATTGTAGTAAAGGAGGTACCTCTTGAGAAAGGTAACTCCTGATCCATTGCCTGAGGATTTGACTTTATATATTTTTTTATGAGAGGGCCGTCAGAAACATGAAGTTTACACCAACAAAAAAATACTACTTTCACTGTATCTCATTGTCACTGCTCTCCTCGGGTGTTAACAATATTCCATTTGTGGAAGGATATGGATGTGTTTGCTCTGACTCTTGCTCTCCTTCCAGTCCCAAACTCTTGACATTGATGAGGAAGGTTGGCAGGGAAGATGGAGCCTTTGGGAGTCCTGAACAAGGCTTTGATTATCAAGAAGGAAAGGAACCGCTGTAGTGTATAAAACAGTATGAAGAAAAATTGTTCCACTTATGAAAGAGCTAGCTTAGTTATTTGTTGCTGGTGGGAAATTCTATACTGGGAGAACAGATCACCCATCATTATTTTTCTGTACCTGAGGAAAATGACTCTGTCTTTGAGACAACTCTGTTAAGGCTTCCATGTTTACCAGAAATCTTCTTTTTTTTCCTCACTTTTACCTATCACTCATCATAAAAGGAGAGCTGACATTCACAAAAGGTAATAGGCCATTTTCAGCTGCTCTTTGATGTCTTTAACAAAAGGCTCTTTCCTTGACATTGAAATGGCAATGTTCAGTCAAAATGGTTGAGAAAGGCACAAACTCATTTCAGATCTCCCTAACTAAGTCATTGCCGATAGCTGCCTCATATTGTGCAAGAGGCTGCATCTGACATCATTTTCTCTGGAGCCCCATTTAGAACTCGGTAGTCCTGTCGACAAAACTAAATACTTAAAAGCCTCAAGACTTTACTGTGCCTCGCATCAAGCATTACACAATGCTGCGATTGTGCACAGGCAGTGGTTTAATGTAAGATAATAAAAAAAGTTTGTTCAAACTCTTTAGCCTTTTAACCTTTGTACCTTTATACAAGCTCACAGCTTGTAGGGTTGATTGACAACCAGCCCTAACATGTTGTTCAATGTAGAGTAACAACCTCTTCCTCTATATTTAACTATGGTAGCCATTTTGTGACTTTAAATTTACTTTTCATTTCACTTTTTAAAACTTCAGCTTAGTAGTGGAACTATCTGTTGCCATCCTTCAATAATTCACCCTTCTGACATAGTGTGGAAGGTACGGAGTGGTGTTTGGTTGAAAAGGGAAGGGTTAATAAGGTAATGAGATCCCATTTGAGATCAACCTTTGAGATCAACTTCCTTTTGTTGCAGCATTGACAGATGACTTACAATTATCTGTACTGAGCATGGATAAATGACATACAAGTACTTGGTCTTCAGGAACAGAAGCTGAATGAGTGATTTTCAACCAATCATGGTGTTTTAACTCCAGATTGAGAACCTGAAAAAAAAATCTATTTACCAAACCACAATGGATCAATCTGATAGATTACATTCTATTAACTTCAATTAAATGGCATTCGCCTGCAGGGGACATGCACAAACAATTGCTGTCATTATTATTTTAATAATAACTTATTGAAGTTTAATAATGCAAAGATGAAAAAACTAAGGGAAAATTGAGACATGCAGAGAGAAAAAAGGGGGGAATAAAAATATAAGAGAAAAAGAGAAAAAGGATATATAAATAAAAGGCTTCCCTTTTTATCAGAAGAGGTACAATCAATTTCAGTAACTTATCGGCTTCCTTAAGAGTTCAACCAAAGATCTCTGCTTCCCATATCTGATCTATAAACAAAGACATGTCATTCAATTTTAATCAGCAAAAGTCCATTAAGATTTACAGGAAATAACATGTATATTTTAATCTTAATCAAATAAATCAGTTTCATAATCCTTTACTTTACTTTCCACACAGTAACGTATTATTTATCTCGAAATAATAAAAAAAGACATTTCTTCTTCCCATGCCTTATCTATAAACAAATCTTTAAAGCCTTATCATTTGAACTTAGTAAAGAAAAATCCATTAAAAGCTATCAGAAACAGCAACGTATTAAGAATCTTAATCTTTAATTCCTTCAAATAGTTCACCACAGGTTACTTTTTATTATTTTCTCTTTGTCTCTTCTCAGAAACTCCTTCACAAGTTTTACACAGACCAAAAATAACACCATCTCTATTTTAACAAAAAAAAAAAATCACTTCTTTCCTATATCATACTATAAACAAATCTTTAAAGTTCTGGTTTTTAAAAAACCCATAAGAACCTACTAGAAAGAATATCACATATATGCTTTAACCTTGATCAAATAAACCAACTTTATATTCCTTCTTTTTTGCTTTTAAAAATGTTGATGTCCATTTCCTTCAACCAGCATCCAAACACATGATTTGTCTTCATTATTTCTTTGTGGGTTTTTTTTGAAGAACTCCTTCACAGGTATAGGATATCACTTTTGAAAGCCCAACATAAAAAGTTGTCCAAGTCACCCTTCTGATTTATTATTTGTGTATCCTTTTAGCTATTAAGAAATTGATAGAGGAGAATATTTGTAGCTCGGGGTTGAAATGAGGAGTCTCTGGTGCTCTCTGAGCTTAGTTTTCTATTCTCTATTAAGAATCAGTTGGTTTCATTTTTAAGTTTCATGTAATTTCTTTTTTTCCTTATCACTCATATAGCAATAGCAATAGCACTTAGACTTATATACCGCTTCATAGTGCTTTACAGCCCTCTCTAAGCGGTTTACAGAGTTAGCATATTGCCCCCAACAATCTGGGTCCTCATTTTACCCACCTCGGAAGGATGGAAGGCTGAGTCAACCTTGAGCCGGTGAGATTTGAACCGCCGAACTGCAGCTGGCAGTCAGCTGAAGTAGCCTGCAGTGCTGCACTCTAACCACTGCGCCACCTATCATTTTAAATCCATTAAATACATGTTTGTATCCTCTTCTATATCCTCTTTTAAACCATTTTTTTTTATCAGACAATGTTAAGAGAAATTTCTGAGTGCTTTGTTGATAAATATCCTTGAATTTTTCTTATCCATTCTGTATTAGTATCTCTCTTTCCCTTAATTATAAATGTTAGCTTTTTCTGGTTACCTGTAATATCCAGCCTTCAAAGTCTCCTCTTATCATGTTTTCTTTTTCCTAATCCACAGCATTTTCCTGCAGGCAGATTTCTTATTCTTTTAATTCTTCATATTTTTAACATAATTTTAAATAGCTGACAGGAAGGATTCTTATAATTAATTTCAAAATCTTATTTCCAATCCTGCTGGCCCCTAGTCTGTTTAAAAATTTCCAAAATTTGCTTTCTAATTCCTTTACTGCTTAATTTAGAGTATTTATTTTTTTAAAAAAAAAATCTTAAAGTTGAGAAGCAAATTCCAGAACAACTTTTGACAGTACTTCCATTCTGCCTATATGAGGAAGCTAATAAATAAAAAAAGAGTATTAACCCCTTTCTGGTTGCATTTGTACCATCATTAAGATCTTTCGGGGAAAACAATTTAAATCAGTAATTGTATCTGATGATTGGTGTAATATATATTCAAACTAAAATGTTTCTTGTGATGGTTGTGATGATGATGATGATGATGATTAGTGTATGGTATTGTTACAGTAGGCAGGAGACCACAGTGCTATTGAAAGGAAGTTTTAGCTGCCAAGGAACCAGTTCTGTTGTAGAACATGTACTAGCTTCACTGAAAAACTTCTTAATTTATTTTTTAGTGAAGCTAGTACATGTTCCCAATACATTAGAAGATCTGCTATGGTTTTTTCTTTCTCTGTAATACACTCTTCTCTCTGTTTGTTTTGTGTGGCTTCTACAACATGTCTGGAGTTTCTCCAGGAAAATGTTTGTTCTGATTGTAAGTTTGGATGGGGAATGAAATGAACCTTCTCTGATAATAATAGCAATTTATATTAAAATACGGTGTTGTAATGGAGAGCTTCTGAGGAAGGAAAAACAATATAACTCCCCTGGCTCTACTATGTCCTGTGAAAGTCTTATATATAAAGTCTTGCTCTTTCTCCTTCAAACCTGAAATCAGTGCAGCTAGAAGGAAAATAGCTTCATCTATTAATAGGTACTTCAATCATTCGTTTTCATCCTTCTTGGACTTATCATTGTGCACATCATTCTCACAAGCTACATATTATCACATCTTTACCCCCAATACCAATGAAAATCTTCTACTTAGAAGTTTCCATAGTAACATTTTCTATGACTGCCATTTAATAAAGCAACAGCGAGTGACTTAAGGCAAACCAACATTCATTTTTTGTGCGTGTCTAATGATTACAAGTGAAAACATTGTAGACCAAAGTCAATCATGTTTAATGACAGTTATTTATGAAGTGATCAAAGAGATGGATGGTACACAGATGGAAGAAGAGACTGAAAGCCAAAATATGTACTCTTGTCTAAACTCTGAAATCAATTGACAGTAAGAGTGATAGCAAAAGAGAAAATTGCCCTGAAGGAGCAATTAAAAGTAATCAAAATGACATGAAAAGATACAAAGGTAGCAATAAATATTAGTAAATATATGGCCAATCATAATGAAATTCCCAATTCCTGATAGGAACAGCAAATAATAAATACCTTACTGAAAAATCATTCTCAGGCAAATATTACCCTTATCTAGTGGAAAATTTCATCATCTTCAACAAACTTGAAAAAGCTGCTGGCAGTAACAGGAGCTCCTGATACAGTTACCCTTAATACTATAGTTTAAATGGAAAGAATGAACCTAAGGGTAATTCAAAATGGCGTGAGAGCAGATATTGAGCTCTGCAGATATAGAGAACATGAGGAACAAAAAACAAAAAACATCTGAAAATGTTGAAATGGAAATAAATGAGAGAAATTTAATTGGATTTAGATGGAACAGATTCAAAATCAGAACACTACATTATATTATATATCTAACCAGGATAGTTCCAGAGTGAATGCTGCAGTGGTTCTTTTCATTAGTATTTACTGCCATTAACTTTTTTGTCCATTCAACCAAAATGGACTCTTAGGTAAAATAATTTTATTAACAATTATGCAGGTTTTTGTGTCATTTTCTACTTGATTGTTTCTTGCAGAAGAACAAAATTCTCTAACAACATTTTTCAGTCATGGTATGTAGGAGAATGAGTACTTGCTGGGCATATAGCCAGACGATCTTTCTGGATTTTCTTCTCAGATGGGAAATAAATTAGGTTAAAGAAGTTAAATTAGGTAAAAAATGCAAAAATGTTTGCATTTTGCTCTACATTACATTTGCCTTTAGTACATAGCTTGTTTTGAATAGTTTAGACTGAAATGTATAGTCAATTGTTATCATTGGCATTAATTAAATAGAATTTAATTAAATTATTATCAAACAACTCATAACGAATGTGGAATATGGCTGATATTAAGAAGTCAGAGGAAACATTAAGAAACATGCTTTGTGACTTCACAATTTTTGATGAAGAACTGAAAGTAATAGTTTCATTTTCTCAGAAAGAGATAAAGTTTGTTGGAGAATGGATTCTATGGAGGAAAAAAATGGTAAACAGACAAAATCTTGAAGAAAAAAGGATATTTATATTTCAACAAAAGCAGGTTAGTGTTGTTGTTGTTTTTGTAATAACTTACAATTATGCAAACCGAACATTGAGAAAACAGAAAGAGATATGTTTAAATAAACATAAATAAAATAAAATAAATATTGTTCCACGATGACTTGGATAAAAAAAAAAAACAATGTTCAGAGATAACATCCTTTGATTCATGGATTTGAAGACTGTTACTATGGACTGTAAAGTACACCAGTCAATGTATCAGAGTATAAAATGAAGATTGACATCTTTTTTTGAAGCAAAGATCAACAAGTGGAAACTTGTGTGAATAAATGATAGAGTAGAAAAAAATGAGTTTCTTTGGTGAAATTGAGGAAGTGGGAGGGAGAGAAATGAATGAGATGAATGACTTACTATCAAGAAGCTCATAACAGCATCCTTAATAGTATTATGGATTATCACCAAAGAGACATCAACGTAGTGAGCCTTTGTGCATATGGTGCAGGGGTGAAATGCTACCGGTTCGGCTTGGTCCGGGCGTACCGGTAGTGGTGGCCGCTGGTGGTTTGGAGAACCGGTAGCGATGGCAGCGTGAGACTCTGCCCACCTGCCCGGACATCGCCATTTTCTTGTTTTTAACCCTCTGCGCATGCGCAAAGCATTCTGCGCATGCGCAGAGAGTGAAAAAGTGTGTGCGATGGGCGTGCACTTCCAAACCGGTAGGGAAGGTAAGTAGATTTCACCGCTGATATGGTGTCATACATAGGTCAGTCTTGACTCAATAGCACTGATTATTAATGAAATGTTACAATGATGTATGCATTTATGAATAGATGTTATCTCTGAATATTGGTTTTTATTAATCCAAGTCATCGTGGAGCAATATTTATTTTTCCACCAGGAAGAATTTGTCTATAAAACAGTAACAAAACAAGACAATTTACCAAATCTCTTAGCAGGAGAGTAAAACCTAGACATAATTACTGTATAAACGCAGAAGATGGGTAATCACATCAGGCTCAGCTCTAATCTTCAAGCACTGATTGTGTGTTCTGCAATAATTCTTTACATTACGGGGAGGCAATCTTCCTCATAGCAGAGGCCGTATTTCAAATCGCCTCCGAAAGCTGCAGGGTGTGCGGCCAATGACATAGTAATTTCACTGAGTGATCAGAGCTGAAATTGTCTATCTTGTCTTGCAGTCTACCTGATGATACTTTAAATTTGGAGAAGGCTCAGAGGTACAGATCCATTTGTGTCTTCACATGCTAATTTTCTCTGCATCTTGATCACCTTCACCGAGATGTGTCACAAAGGATTCCAAAATGTATCTCTCAGATTGTACATGTCATTTATAAGCTGACAGGCCAAGCCGGTGGCCACTTTGCATGTAATACCAAACCTTAATTTAGAATTTCAGTAAGCCTTGCACTTTTTACGGTATTGCTCTTTCTTCTTTTACTCCACAGGAAGGATACTGGATATTTCTGCTTCTAAAATAATTGGGTGTCCTTCTCATACTCAAACTTGACACATTCTTAGCTAGGTTCCCCCCCCCCCCAGTATAGTTTGTTCATGTTGGTACAAGAAGCAAATTGTGATTTGTACATGTGTAAGCCATTTGCACTCCTCTTTGTCATGGTAACTGGATACAGGGGAAAAACAGGTAAAGAGAGATTGAAGGAGCCTAACCTATATACTATGTCACGTATTAATTTACCATAGGGTGGATTGACAATGCATGCATCTCTCTTTCTCCATACACTTAGGAAAACAACCTAAATCTTAAAACAATTCACTGACAATTCTTTAAATCTTGCATTGCAACGTAATTGCTATGGAGTGAAGCTACTTCAAAGCTTGAACCCAGTCCTTCTATAATTCAATAGAAGCCTCATTTACCCTCTTCACTTCATTGTTCTTTCTGCTTTTAGATTAGAAATATTCTATCAATACCATACAGCTTCTTTATTATTGTGGAAGTGTGTCTATATATCTAAAAAGTAGAGCCTTTTTAAATAAATATCCATGATGAACATAGGACTAAAGTACTGATTCTCTGCAACATCATTTCTTCATCCAATCAGGCTTTGCTTGAGGATCCTTTGCATAGAGAACTGCAGGACAATTCATTTTCTTACAGACTACCCTTTAAGTCATCTAGGGTTGCATTTACAACACAAACTTATCATTCGGTTTTAACTTACAGTTTAATCTTATCTTGGGGGTGTGTGCGTTTGTGTATGTATGAGGGTGTTGGTGTCGTGTAGGTATGAGGGTTTGGGATGGTTTGGATGGAAGGAGTGGGTTTGGAGTGAGTGAATTGGGAACACAAACTTATCATTCGGTTTTAACTTACAGTTTAATCTTATTCTGGGGGTGTGTGCGTTTGTGTATGTATGAGGGTGTTTGGTTTGGATGGAAGAAGTGGGTTTGGAGTGGTTGAATTGGGAGAATGAGGGAGCCGGGGGCAATGAATAGAGCCTCCTCTGCTGAGTGTGCAAACAGAAGCAGATGGGGGCTCAGATATGGCCCCCGGTTTGGTGTGAATGTGGTGCCTTGCCTGCCGGGGAGGAGGGGGGCCGTTGGGGTGGAGGAGGGGATCTCTGGGGTGTTGGAGAGCCGGAGTATTGCTGTTATGACTGGGAGAGGTAGATATGGCAGGAGCCGTGGGGTAGGCCACTCTCGGGTAACTAGGACTCGCTATCTCAAAGTGATTGCTTGTTCTGGCCCCTCTGGTTCTGGTTCACCGGGCTCGCCTCGTATACCTGGTGACTTGGGATGTCAGGGCCCTGGCCTCAGGCTGCTGCTGCTTAATGCCAGGTCTGTTGTTAACCAGGCCCCCCTCGCTCGGGATTTAATCCT
>QLTV01002421.1:984919-996092 GCA_003457575.1 Thermophis baileyi | reverse complement strand
GATGACAAAACAAAAAGAATAACATCTACTTCTGTGTCTACATGGTGAAGAACAAAGAGAACAAAGGAAAGATTAACACATGCGCAGTACAGGTATCACATGACTGCATATCAGTGTACATTGTCATTTCAGAATAAGAGTCCTGCTGACAAATTAAAATGAACGTAGTGACACCTTCCAACTCTGTTAATCTGTTAATCTGAATTCTACCAGCATTAAGGTTTAGTAGTCCCAAATTACCATTATTTATAAGAACATTAAAGGAAGTTCCCACCTGAATTTCTTTAATGATATTTATTGGAGCCATCTGGAGCTTCAGATGTGATGTCAAAAATGTACTTCAGAGGATGCAGGAGTGAGAATATAGTATTCTAAAGTAAATTTGGGGAAAAAATATGCACCTTTGATGATCAAATCACAGCTTTATTATTTGCAATGTATTAGGATTCACTTTGTAACCTGCCAAGATAGAGTTTTCAGAATGAATACTCCCATTTCTGGGTCCTTGTAATATGCAAGCAAGCTCTTTTTCCTTGGCTACCTGTGATAAGAGGGTCAGAGGCTGAAGATTTTCTAGGTCTACCTGGAGATGCCAGAGACTGAAACTGTGACCTTCTGCATTCAACTTGTGTGTCCTTCCACTGAGCTGTAAAACACTTCTTATCTATGGCTTTCAATCAATATGACTAAAACAAAATTTACTTTTAGGGCCCTTCCAAGTACAAATGCTAGGAACTGTATTTTTTTTACTGGTTGTTAAATATAGCAATAGCAATAGCACTTAGACTTATATACCGCTTTACAGCCCTCTCTAAGCAGTTTACAGAGACAGCCTATTGCCCCCAACAATCTGGATCCTCATTTTACCCACCTCGGAAGGATGGAAGGCTGAGTCAACCTTGAGCCTGGTGAGATTCGAACTGCCAAACTGCAGGCAGCCGGTGATCAGCAGAAGTAGCCTGCAGTACTGCACTCTAACCACTGCGCCACCGCGGCTAATATGGTTATTAGCTTATTGGCCCTGTGTGTCTTGTTTAGTTAAGACATTTCTTCTGTATTAAAATATAGAGCCATCATTGTCTTGCCTCTCTTCTCCCTAAAAGCTTTTTCTTTCACCTTGTAAACAAAGTATATCTGATAAGGAGAGCTTTTCAGAGGAACATGGAAAATATAGGAAAAATAAATCTGAAGACTGGCACAGGAAGATAGCTTGTCTGATTCCCTAATGGCTTTCTTGAAGTTCCAGTGTGATGAGATTCCAGGAGCAATAAGTGAAGGTATATGTGTATACGTATGGATATGGATATGGATATGGATGTGGTACAGGTAGTTCTCGATTTATAATCAGTTATTTAGAGATCACTCAAAGTTACAATAGCACTGAAAAAAGTAACTTACAACTAGTCCTTGCACTTATGACTGTTACAGAGTCCTGATGGTCAGGATTTGAGCACTTTGTGTGTATTTATAACAGTTGCAGCATCGTGGGGTCACATGATCGTCATGTGTGACCTTCCCAACTGGCTTCAGATAAGCAAAGTCAATGGGGAAGCCTGCAGGAAATATTGCAAATGGCTATCATGAACAACTGCACTGCTTAATGACAATTTTTCCTGTCTCAATTGTGACCGTATGTTGAGGCCTATCGGTAAATACATGCATATACACAAACATACTGCATATATACTATATACATACAGGTAGTCCTTGACTTACAACCACAATTTGGACTGGAATTTCTATTACTAAGTGATGCAGACATAAAATGCAACCACATAGTGATGATAATCCCTGCAGTTCTGCTTGCTATCATGAATGAATCACACAATTATTAGGTGATGGAACTTTCTGCCAACTTCCAACAGCAATATCAGTGGGGAAGCCAGAAGGAAATTGTATGTCCAGGCTAGTAGGCAGATAAATGATTACTGCCAGGTGGAAGAGAGAACATGGGTTTCTGGAGAAGATGCAGTATGGAGATGGTGCATGGGGATGTGCCTAGGAGTGGGTGGGGAAAATATGCCATACATTGAGGAAGGTACACAAAGGTATAGTGTGGGACAGAAGGTGTATACATGAGTGTGCTTTGAAGATACTCTGTGGGTGATGGAGACTTACCCAGCAACTTGCAAGCTACACTTGCTGCCATGTGATATTGGGGTGCAAGATGCAACTGGTCATAAGGGTGAACTGGTTGCCAATTGCCCAGATCGCTATCATGTGACTGTAGGGGCAGAGTTGGGATGGCCAAAACTCTAAGGATTGGTGTAATTAGTCTTAGGTTGAGGACTATATATAATAGGATCAAAAGAGCCAGTCAATGAATCCCATGTCAGAAAGACAACAGATGGTTTCCAGAAGGTAAAAGGCATGAAGATATAAAGCAGACTGAACCAAGCAAGCCTGGACTTTGAAGGAATAAAAAAAACCTGAACTTTGGATACCAAGATACTCAGTAGTAGTAGTAGTAGTAGTAGTAGTAGTAGTAGTAGTAGTAGTAGTAGTAGTAGTAGTAGTAGTAGTAGTAGTTTATTAATTGATTAGTCTTGCAACTATATCAAAGAAAATTAAATAAAGGTAAAATACAAGTTAGGAAAAGAATACAATAAGTTAATAACACATATAGTAAATATAAAGAATCACCATTCAGATAAATACATCACTTTTACATGATATCTCAATAAGTTCAATATAATGGGTTCTTAGCTGAACTGACTTGTCTATAAAGTAACAGTTCTGCACATAATATATACATTAGAGACAGTGTGTTATGTTAGAGACCAAGCTACAGAAGAGTCTTTCATTGCAGTGCTTTGGGCACATGCTCATCTTCACAGTGTTTCCTAGCCCTTTTCTACCTCTTATCTTCCCATTCCAGCTGCTCACGTTTCATTAGGGGATACTTAGACCAGCCAGTTGATCATCCTACATGCAACTTTGACCAGTCTTGAGCTGCAAACACTGGTGTTCTTTGTGTTTCTTTCTACTGCCTCTTTGTTCTTGACCTGTCTGGTAGTTTGGGATTATGCTGCTTATGTAGAATGCCCTGCATAATTCATTAGTAAACTGCTTCAGCGATGTTCTGGGATGATCATTGGGGGCATTCATCTCAAAGCTGTAACCAAAGGAGATTGTGTAAACTTGGAAGTTTTCTCACTGCTCATGCATCTTCAGGTGTGCATGAATGAGAAACATATATAAACCAACATGGAGAGGGGGCATATTAAAGAACACAAGGGTGGTGGGCATTGAAGGAATAAATTCAGTGTAACAAGCTGGCACAGGACAAAAATGACTGGCACACTCTACACCTATGAGACTGAGTGCATTCTTCTCAGATATCATAACACAACATCAGACTTTAGTGGAGAACAAAATTCAAATGAATAGAATAGAATAGAATTCTTTATTGGCCAAGTGTGATTGGACACACAAGGAATTTGTCTTTGGTGTATAAGCTCTCAGTGTACATAAAGAAAAATAAAATACATTCATCAAGAATCATAAGATACAACACTTAGTGATAGTCATAGGTTGCTAAATAAGCAATCAAATCATACTAGGAAACAAATAAAGCAATATAAATCGTAGAGATACAAGCAACAAGGTTATAGTCATAAGTGGGAGGAGATAGGTAATAGGAAAGATGAGAAGAATAATAGTAATACAGTCTTAGTAAATAGTTTGACAGTATTGTAGGAATTAGTTGTTTAGCAGAGTGATGGCATGCGGGGAAAAAACTGTCCTTTTGTCTAGTTCTGGTGTGCAGTGCCCTATAGCGTCGTTTTGAGGGTAGAAGTTGAAACAATTTATGTCCAGGATGTGAGGGGTCTGTAGATATTTTGGAATGACTTGTATTTGTCTTCCCAATGAGCTGCACTCCAATTCCCATCATTCCCAAATCTATTCCAGCTTGCTAGACTTAAAATACAGATGGTTCAGTACCATTTGCAAGTTATCCATCATAATCTTTTCACAATTTTGAGAGCAGATAGATAAAATAGATGTATTAGGTCTATAGGGGACTGGGGGTTCAAACATATGAAGAAGGATTACACTAATTGGGTATGTCTAGTTTAATGAAAAGAAGGACTAGTGGTGACATGATAGCAGTGTTCCGATATCTCAGGGGTTGCCACAAAAAAGAGGAGTCAACCTATTTTCCAAAGCACCTGAAGGCAGGACAAGAAACAATGGATGGAAACTAATCAAGGAGAGAAGCAACCTGGAACTAAGGAGAAACTTCCTGACAGAATAATTAATCAGTGGAATGGCTTGCCTCCAGAAGTTGTGGGTGCTGCAACACTGGAGATTTTTAAGAAGAGATTGGATAAACATTTTTTTTTAAATACTAGAGGGATTCCAGCCTGAGCAAGAGGTTGGACTAGAAGACCTCCAAAGTCTCTTCCGGCTCTGTTATTTTGTTGCATCCCCTGCAATTCTCAGAGACTGGTGTTATAAAGAAATGAAACATGTTTTCTATGCAGAGTTTAACATGTTATATAAGTTATTTCAACTCCAGACTTGATGGTGGGGAGTCCCAGTTGAAATATTTGCTTTTGAGACCTCAAAGCTACCAACTGGGGGAAAATGCTTTGTAGACAATATTTATTTAGTTTTCCTGACATGATAAAAAGCAAGCATTTTTAATGTGTGCACTTAGAACCTTGCAGAAGCTCAGTGCCTAATGTATTAATGATAACATAATTTTTCATGCATTTTAGTTTACTGAGTATGATGAAATAGACTCTACTCTCTGTGTTCATCAATACATTTGTTAAAGTTCAATATTACTGTAAGGCACTTTGATGTTGTTACTGTTGTTGCTGCTGTTGCTGTTAAACAGACTAACATTCATGCCTCCCATAAGTTATACAGTTTGTAAGTTAAAATATCTTCATTTTCTTTCACAAGCAAACATTTATTCATGGAACTCCTTTTGCAAAGGTCAGGCCGTGTGTATTATGTCAACTCAGATTAATGGCACTTCAGTGTGATTAATAAGTACAGAAACTCTTGAAAGAGTCAAATTCCTTGATGAATCCTGTTCTCTGACAACTTATTAAGTCATTCTGTTATTACTTAGGGAAACATAATATTAGCTTCTAAAATATTATTTTAAATGGTTCATATTTATCAGGCTGACCAAATACCTTCTTGTTCCTTAAACTCTATCTCCTTCTTGCTATGTTGTGCCATTCTACCATTTTCTTCCATAGGTGGGGAACTGAATCCAGTCCAAAATCTCAAATTTATATTCCTGCTTGCAGATAGATAAACTTTATATTTATCTCGCTCTTGAACTGGGCTTAGGTCCACAAAAGAAAATAGGGGTTTATTCTAAAAGAATATTACTTCCACCTCTTTTAATAGCACTAGCAAAAGCACTTATATACCACTTCACAGTGCTTTACAGCCCTCTCTAAGCGGTTTACATAGTCAGCATATTGCCCCCAACAATCTGGGTCCTCATTTTACCCACCTCGGAAGGTTGGAAGGCTGAGTCAACATTGAGCCTGGTGAGATTCGATCTGCCAAATTGCAGGCAGCTGGCAGTCAGCAGAAATAACCTGCAGTACTGCATTCTAACCACTGTGCCACCGTGGCTCTTTTTAATGTCATCTACTCATTCTCATGTTGTAGGATTAACCTTCTTGGAACCTTTCTATCTTTTCTTCACCACAGTCTGGGATGGGAAGTAAGATGCTGATTCCTTGTTGCCTTTGAGGAGTTAAGAAAGCAAGAAGAGGACAAAACGAGAGAGAAAAAATCTAGAGCTGGTACATCAGGAGGAGAATATGAACAGAAAACATGTTGTTGCAGAAAGCATACTGTATTTGGCAATCTTACTAATAACTTTTATATATTTCATCATTTCGGAAATATTGAATATTACTCTTCTGCAAATTTTGAAAATATTGTTTTCCATGATAAAAAGCTTAAAAACAATGGGTAAAGAAGCTACTAGTTTTCAATCACAAAATTACCTCATAATGCTTTGGAAGGTTGATGACATTTTATCCTGCTACATAATCCTATTACATCAAAGTAGTTTACATTATGTATTTGAAGGTTCAAGTAAACACCAACACATTATGATGTAAATATTCTGTTTGAATGCTTAATTCTTAAATGTGTAGTAATTGCCTTAATTCCACTGTAGCTTACATTACAAAAGGGAAAAATAGGTTTCTAACAAAAGAGGGGGGGAAAGAATATTAAGCCCTCTAAAGTAATATATTATAATGTGCTGGATGATAAATTATTTTGATCCAAGGGAACTGGAAAGAAAGAAGGCAGATTGCAAAGACTTATGAAGCTGGTGGGGAAAAAAGAGAATATTTTCTTTCAGATCTAGCTTCATATTGTCTTGAAATGTATATTCTAAGGAACCTGGATTTGCTCAAATTCAAAATGCATGACCAATGAGTATAACAAGCAGATATAGTCTTCCATTTGATGTAGGGATACAAAAAGGACTATAAAATATTAGTATTCTGGGATTTTTATTGCATTCTTGATTTAATACACTACATTCAAAGATAGGAGGCCTTCTTTTTATCCCAATTCCTATGGAAACGGTATCACAGCAGTCAATAACTAATTGCAAAATTCCTTTAAGATGGAGAGAAGATACAGCAGATCAGTTCTTACAATTTTCTGACATGTGGAATTCAGCATTTAAATTGTAAGCTACTGGGAACTTACTCTAACATATATGTAAAGCTGTTTGAAATATTGCTTTTTTATTTATTGATTGAGGAAGAAATGCTTATGCCTATTTAGATTTAACATTGCTGAGAAGTTCCAGAGCAGTATTTTTCAACTTTAGCAACTTTGAGATATGTCGACTTTAACTCCCAGAATTCCCCACGCAGCATGCTGGCTGGGGAATTCTGGGACTTGATATCCACACACCCACATATCTTAAAGTTGCCAAGATTGAGAAATACTTGAGAAGCGAGAAGAAGGTTGGCAGAGATTGTACCTAATCATTGTCATAAAAATCATCTAGGGTATGATAAAAGTACCATGTTGTAAAAAATATTTCCTAAATTTATTTCAGGAACAGCTCCATCTAGACCAGTGGTTCTCAACCTTTCTAATGCCGCGACTCCCCCGTGACCCCCCCGCCGCGACCCCTCCCGCCGCCGCAACCCCCTCCCCGCCCCCTCCCCGCGCGGGATGAGTTGACAAAGGGGGCGTGGCACCAGGGGCGAAATGCTCCTGGTTCGGGCTTGCCTGCCGGTCGCCGGACAGCTGATAGCATCGGAAGCGGGAGACGTCGCCCGGACGCCGCCAAACTGGGAGCATTTCACCCCTGCGAGTGACGGTGGCACCAAGATGGCGGGCTAACGCACGTGGCGACCCCTGTGAAATGGTCGTTCGACCCCCAAAGGGGTCGCGACCCACAGGTTGAGAACCGCTGATCTAGACGAATTTAAGCAAATAGACTTATGAATGGGATCACGTTGGAAACCAAAGGAAATTAAAGAAAAAGAAAGATGAAGCCAGAGGAAAAACTGCTACACAGCATTTCTGAATATATGGAAACTTGTTGGACTTTAGGGAAATTTGGTTGAGGAGATAGCCACTGAGAGACAGAGATAACAATATTAAAACATGTAAAATTTAAACATGTAACACTGTTATTAAGTTTAAGCAATTTAATTCAATTTCTTCAACAAACATGTTGTTTATAAAAAAGCTTTATTCCTTTCATTTATTCCTTTTCTAAACAGATTTGAACAAACAAAACAAAATAGAATTAAAAATTCTATTAATCTCAAATGGAGATGGCTCAGTTCCATGGTATTGCCATACTTTCAGGAAACCAATGTTCTGTATATTTCCTATCTTTTGCATGTATTTGTTGTGATGAAGTCTGCAAGTCATTTTTTTAAATATTTATTTTCTCTTTTTCTTATTTTTCCCCTATTTCTCCTTTTTTTGTTCTTTCTTCTTGCACTTTCTATTCACTCCTTCCTTTTTCTTTTTTTCTTTGCCTGAGTTTACTTTGTATTGTCTTCTTTTACAAAAATCAATAATTATTTTGAAAGAAGGATTGTACCTAATCATTGTAATAAAAATCATCTAGGGTATGTTAAAAGTACCATGTTGTAAAAAATATTTCCTAAATTTATTTATCTCCTAGGATACAAATGTAGATTATAAAATCATGTTAATAAAAATAAGAAAATTATTATTGACCTGATAGAAATTTGTACAAAAAGTGATAGATACTCACAGTCATTTTTTATCCTGCCTCAGAACAGTTGTAGGCTAATCTTTCCATGCCAGCAATAGTAATTATAAATGTCCAGTAACACAAAGAAGTGAACTGTCATTTGTCTCCATTACACTTCATGTTAGAGCTGTGAAAGGCTTCAATCCCTGACTGTAATTCAATTCCACTGAAGAAAAAGAAAAAAGGCAGATATGGAAAATTATTGTCACAACAAAAGATAAGAAGAAGGATGGTGTCTATTTTATTAAGCTGCTGAGGAAGAAAAACACATGGGCAAGTCTTCAGTGTCAGCAGTTTTTCTTTTAGTCCCACTCAAAATTGTCTATCTTCAGGCAGATTCATGCATGCATGTTCTTTGCTTGATAATGCCAGATCTTTGTAATATGCCTTCCTAATGAGCTGTTAACATAGAATATCCCACATATGCATTATACAACTCAAAGTAATCTTGTTTAATGGAATTGCTTTTCTTAGTTAGTCTGCATTAATGAAATCAAAAACTAGTTCACCTACTTATGGTTATCACTGGATGATGTCATAAAGTGTTTACCTTCACAGTTGTAGAGTTAAAAAAAAGCCTAGGGAACATGATCCACACACCAGCTCAATATCCACTTCTAGAAGCAAGGCTACCTTCCGAGGTGGGTAAAATGAGGACCCAGATTGTTGGGGGCAATATGCTGACTCTGTGAACCACTTAGAGAGGGCTATAAAGCACTGTAAAGTGGTATATAATAGCAATAGCACTAGCAATAGCACTTAGACTTATATACCGCTTCATAGTGCTTTACAGCCCTCTCTAAGCGGTTTACAGAGTTAGCATATTGCCCCCAACAATCTGGGTCCTCATTTTACCCACCTCAGAAGGATGGAAGGCTGAGTCAACCTTGAGCTTTGAACCGCCGAACAGCAGCTAGCAGTCAGCTGAAGTAGCCTGCAGTGCTGCACTCTAACCACTGCGCCACCTCGGCTCATATAAGTCTAAGTGCTATTGCTATTAAAGAACTTTCTGCATTTAAAAGACAAAGAGTACTCTTTTGAAGACAACAAAGTCCACATTGTGGACAGAGAAAACTGCTGGTTTGAAAGAGGGGTCAAAGAGGCCGTCTATGTCAAAATTGAACAGCCCTCTCTCAACAGAGGAGTAGGGATATGACATCATCTATCTCCAGTCTACAACACAGTCCTTTCAACAGTTCCAAGAAGGCTCCACACCCATTTGCCCTACTCAGGTAACCCTGATGACACAGATAAACCTCCAGGTGACCTTAACGACCAGCTAAAAGAATGCAAATGACCAGCTGTCTGCAAGGAGTATAAATCCTTCCATTCCCCACCATCCAGTCAGAGCTGAAGAAGCTTCTTGGTTGAGAAGCAAAACGTCTTCAAAGAGAAACTAAAAAGTCCAGTTGCCTCTTGAAAAAAGCAGCTTTGGGACAACCGTGACCTGGATGGCTGAGAATCTCAATAGACATTTAACTTTCTTTAAAGATTAAATTCTTATCTTCACATTTGTTTGCAATTGGAAAACCTGGTAAGGCAGAGTTCCCAAATGTAGAAAGAGATCACTTTGGGCTTAAGATGGGCTTAAGATCATATTATCCCCTTCATGCTGTAGGCAAGAATAACTTGGGAGTAGCTAGGTAGCTGAAAGTGAGGGCATCAAAGCATGATGTCTTGTTGACAACTTTTGATCCTCATTCCCACTTGTAAGTCCATTTTTTTTATAGTAACTTTATTTCCAGAAGGTTTCTTTTAATAAACTATCTGAGCACCTACTTCACTTCTTAAGTAGACAAACTGTGCCTTAATGTAGAATAATTTACAAAAAATACATCATAGTTTAACCATATCATTGTTATTGGTGAGACAGTGCCAAGTCATACCAAGTCATTGCAATGTGCATGTTCTACTTTGGATATTACTTGTGAATTATTGCTGCAAGTGAAAAGAAGAAAAATCTGTAGTTATTCTATTAAGTAATCATACATGTCTGCTCTGTGATGCTATTTTGTTACCTGGTTCTGGCTTCTTTTCATTATTAGTTTCCTTCTTTTGTCCTGGCAGCATTCTTGGCATCATTTGATCAAAGAAGCATTTCATCCAATCAGTGGTAACAAGCCAACTTGTTTCTTATTTTCAGCTGGGATTTGTGATTAGAAGTAGCTCTCTAATGCTGCTATCAAAAACACACAGGCAAGGTAGATAAATGGGAGGGGAGGGGAGGGGAGGAGGAGAGAAAAGGAGAGGGGATGGGAGGGAGAGAGAGGGGGAGAGGGGAGAGGGGAGAGGGGAGAGGAGAGGAGAGGCGAGGAGAGGAGGAGAGAAAAGAGGAGAGAAGAGAAGAGAAGAGAAGAGGAGAGAAGAGAAGAGAAGAGAAGAGAGGAGGGGAGGGGAGGGGAGGAGAGGAGAGGAGAGGAGAGGAGAGGGGAGGGGAGGGGAGGGGAGAGGAGAGGAGAGGAGAGGAGAGGAGAGGAGAGGAGAGGAGATTAAAGGAACTAGGGGAGGAGCAAGGAAGGAAAAAAATAGTAGCATGAAGTGTGAATTTTCATGTCAAAAATCCTGAAAATTATGAATATGAGTTGCTTGTAAAAATATAAAACATGGTAGGTACTGTACTTTTAACCTCTCTTGGCTGTGAACTCATTTTTGCCCTTTGAAAAGAGGAAAAGAAACAATCAATTCAACTTGAAATACTGTATAAAAAGGGAAAAAAAAGAGGAGGGCAGCAAAGAGCAGAACAGAAAACCTATTGCAGCAGATAGAAGCCATAGCAATCTGGGACCAATTCCCAATAATCTGGGTAACTAAATAACACAACATTTTTTTCCTTATTTGCCTCCTTCTTCTTCCTTTCCCTTGTGTCTTGTGTTTTTAGAACATAAAGGGGGTCTAATGAATCAGAACATTTTTTTGGGGGGGGGG